>JAPDSC010105423.1:354259-421009 GCA_026290005.1 Latrodectus geometricus | reverse complement strand
ATATTATATACTGAATATGTCAATTACAATGCTATATATCAATACAATGCTACGCTCTCAATTTTAAATCACAAAAACAAATTAAGCACATTATTTTGGTCTTAGGTGATATTTTAATGTTTATAATTTTATTCCAGTTTAGTTATATTATAATATTAAAGAAAATTGATAATTGAAAAATGAAAATTTTATTTATATAAATATTTTACATACATAAAATACAATATATTTTAACTAATGTGACAAAAGTAAACACAAAAAATTCAAATCTAATTTTCGAGCAACAACTTTTGTAAACTGTCTTTTTAAAATCAAATGGGTTATAACAAACTCAACGCATTAATATATATATATATATATATATATATATATATATATATATATAATTGTAAAATAAAATCATACTGTAGATATAAAAAAAAACCCAACAAATAAAAAAATAAATAAATTTTAGATTAAAGCATAAATTAGTCACAAAAGTGTCAAATATAATTTTACAATAAATTATAAAATTATGACGAATTTAATGCTAAATACTTTTTGTATTTAATATGAATTGATAATATGATTAAATGAACATAACAAAAACAATGAAATATTCCATCTCTAGAAACATCTGTTGCTCACACCATGACAAGAACAGAAGAAAAATATTATTAGAATTTCAATTATTAGATTTTACTAGCACTATAGAAAATAAACCGCAAAAATATTATTTACAAATAAAAGATATAAAAATAGAAAAGTAATTTAATTGAAAGCCTTTCATTATTGAAAAAACATTTCAAGACCTGTGATTTAAAAATTTGCAGACGATCAGTCATATTCTAATCGTCATTTTGTTTTTTCCACACACTACAATCTAACATCTGTTGGATTTAACAATTCAATAGAAGGTGTCATGGCGCAAAGTGATACAGTAGAAGCTGAATAATTTTCAGAAGAAAGAATATGGGTGCATTTGACAAAATGGCGAGACTCACAGTATACGCATAGCAGCTGAACCGAAAAAGGATATCTGATGAGCAGCTTGATTAACAAATTAATGAGCTCATCCGCTGACCTACAGAATGGAAGTTGCAGTTCTTTATTATACAGCTCACCAACGAGATATGCGGGCAAAAAGGAATAAAATAAGAGTACATTGTAATGAAAGCAAGGTCAGAAAACGATTTTTTGAAATGCGGCTGTTGCCATCTCATTTTACGCAACTGAAACAAACTGATAATAAAAATAAATGTGAATGAGTATCGCTTAGTTTACTCATGGGTTTCTAGCGACAGCTTTATTTTTTCACATTATTTCAAGTCAAATACTTCAATTTGATTAAAAACTATAAAGAAAATAAACGTTAAGCTCAATAGAAAATTTCATATGCTTTGAAAAACTTTTAGAATAGTACCTAAAAGCCACATAAAACAAAATGTGTGAAATTAGTCTCTTTTTATATCTGTGTATGATTATAATTTATTAATAATTTATTTTACTTAGCCGAATTTTTTTTATTTTAGTCAAGAAATGAAAGTAAAAGCGTCATTAGTAGTTTAGTTTCCATATTAACCTATTTTATTTCAATCTTACAATGATCAAAAAATGTAGAGAATTTGTAAAAATATCATTTCTTAATTATCTCTCATGAAACAATTTAAATCTTTTACAGGGTAAATTACATTAGTCAGAAAGCAAAACAACTGACTATGTTCAGGTTTATAAAGAAAAACTGTACTTAAAACAACATTTTCTAGAATATAAAAACAAACACACACACATATATTAATGAAAAAATTTTTAATTCTTTTTCGCAAGTCATCTGTTAATTTTCCAAATTATACTGATCACATTTTTTAGCTATAAGCTTTACTTTTAATTTAGTTTTTTAGTCATATTTGCCTATTTAATATTTTAATAAGTATTTTTTAATTTCAATTTAATTTTTTCCATAAAATTATCTAGAGGTAGAGAAAACAAAAAAATAACAGTAAAATTATGATGTAAAATGTAGTGAAAATAATTAAATCCCATGAGATCACTATGTTAGTTGCATCTTTTATTTATTTATTTTTTTTTTTTTTTGGAGAGAGAGAGAGAGAGAGAGAGAGAAAGTGAGTAAATTTAAGAATTCTGATTCCCTATTTTCCCATTCTGCACAAGATCATTTAAAAACAAAAAGTAATCATTCAATAATTCTAGTGGAATATATAATGAAATGGTGAAAATAATAAAGAATAAGATGCACACAAGTTATTTGTGAAATATACTCTTAATCGAATTGAATTATCTCTTTTTATCAAGACAATTCAAAGCAAAATGATATAACCATAAAATACCGCCATTAGTTACGCCATACTGTCGTCTACTATATAAAAAAGGAATATTACATAAGCGTAACTTACGTACGTTATTCGAAATTAAAATATATTATCTAATAAAAAAAAGTGGTTTTCGATATTTTATTCTCATTTCGTTTTTATGAGAAAATTATTTTTTTTATAATAGTATATAACAATTATAAACTTTTTTTTGCTGTGATAAAGAATAACAATAGAAATCGTATGGCATCATTCGAACGATTGCGTATTCCATACTGAATGAAGGGCGTGGAATTCATCGATTACTTTTTTAAAACTTTCAATTGCTGATTGTAAGACATTGTTTAAATGGAACAGTGGGAGAAATGGTTAAAATATCATCGCAATAAATATCTCGGTGTTACCGATCATTATCGACAGCGGAAGATGAATGAAAGAACACGTGGCTAATTGTTTGCAATTATGTAGACGTAAGAAAGGAAACCGTGAGAAAGTTTAGGCGCGTTAACCGCTGATATGCATTCTGAAGGGGAGAAAAAAAATTGAAAACAAAGATAATTAAATGTAACAAACAAACATTCATAATGATTTCCCAGTACTTTTTTCAAAACTTTAATATTTTTAAGCAGTTTTTTTTTTCCCCCAACATTTTTACTACCGAAACATTTTACGTAAATATATGAACATTTTTTTTGCATTCGACATTATAGAAATTCTGTTATAGTTTTTAAAAAATACAATAAGCTTTTTTATATATGTAAATATAGTTTTATAAGCAAATTATTTTATTCGAATGATTTAATTATATAATCCAATATTCTGCTCTAAGTATGGGGAATACCTGATAATAACATACATTTAAATTCAGAATTAAATTCTTGAGAGTAAAATTTGAAAAAAAAAAATGATGTATGAACTTTTACTGTTAATTAAAGAAAGGGAAGTTCTGAAACATAATTTTTAAGAAAATATCTTTCAATATTGCATTTCTATGTTGGAATATGAACTAGATTTATGATTAACATTTATATAATTTAAGAATAAACAAATTTATTATTCAATATAAATTTTAGTCAATCAAATTTCTATAAATTTCAAGACTACTTATGGGAAAATACTATTCGGAAAAAAAATCATGAATGCATATACTGTTTGAAAATTTTTGGACACTTTTACTATTCCCAAATTGATCATAGACAACTGTTGAATTGAATTTTTTTGCGTACAATTTTTCAACGAGACATTCGAAATTTTGTTGAAATTTTTTTTCATTGCCCAGGTATTTTTTACAGCAGAATAAAAATTATTATACTTCAAAGAAATATTCCATCTGAAATATTTTCTCAACATCAAATATAAAATTTTAGTTTTATGTGTGAGCTCTTTTGATGCCAAAAAAAATAAAATGTAAGGAGAAAACTGAAAAATAACTTCAATTTTGATTTCTTTTCTTATAGTATGTCACCGACAGGGTTTCCTAGAAACTATGCCAGAAGATAGAAAAAAAAAAGAAAAAGGGGAAAAAAAAAAACGAATTGGAGCACAAACAAAAACGAAACGCCATATGTCGTTTTGGATAGCCAATATGGTGTTTTTCTTCGCGAGTGGGAGAGGTTTCAACTTTGCTATCAACTGCCACATCCAGTTTAAAAAAAAAAAAAAAAAAAATAAGCAAAAAATTGTGATAAAGATCACCCGAGATTTTTTTTTTAACATATTTATGTAAGCTGAAAAAATAACAATCAAAAATTTATTTCTTTAAATCAAAAGCAATATATAGAAAAAGATGTTATGGTAAATAGAAAACAATAAGCTTACTTAATTAAAAATATTTATATGAAGCAATCATAATAAATACCTAATATTTATTGTCGCTGCAGGGTAGTTTTTAAAAATTTTGTTAACTGTTCTCTATTAACAGTTTTAAAACTATATCTATGATAATTGCAGTAATTGTGAAATTTGTTAATTGATCTAAAATCAATTAAAATAATTAATTATATGTTACGAAATTACAGATGAGAAAAAAGGAAATTAAAAAGAGTGTTGATGTCATTTTTTCCAATGCAGGATCAAGAGAGTAAAATTATCAGATATGACACAGCAAGAAATAAGAATTTAAATTTCTTCATCAAGAATCAGTCTGATGTGGAAGAGGCAAAACCCTGTTTAACTTCACAGTGAATTCTGAAATCTACACTGAATCTTCAGCAACAAATTGGTATTGCTAATATTTCTAACAAACACTGAATCTGAGTCATATGATTTCAGCAAAATAAAAATCCTCCAATATTTCAACAGGTAAAGCTTTGGACGAACTGGAAGTTATTTCATTTGAAACTTTCCAATTCCATTTGGCGAAAGATTCACTTCATCATCCAACAGAATTGTCCAGTGATCTCTCAAAAGAAGCATTTTAATCTAACGACACTGCACATTAATAGTTTGGTTTGCTAGCCTAATCTTTCCATGATTTTAAAATGACCCCTAATCATTCAATTATTGCCTGTAATGCGAATCAAATCTTAAAGCCATTGAACTGAATTGTAGGGCGATAGAATTTTGTCTGTAACTGACTCCATCCCTGAAGGATGATGATACAAAAATCTTATACGGGATATACATCATTTACGACATATTGATACAGTATTACAAATTTCATGCTAGAATAGCAATACGACCATTAGTTTTATAAAGCACATTGTGTCGAAAATATTGGTCAATGTTACGAAACCAAAACACACTATTACAAGATTATCACAAATATATAAAACCGTGAAAAAGAATTGATCAAAATACATTTTAGTCCAGCTATGGAAATAAATAGAAGCATTTTCTCTTTTAATGTATTTATATATTTCACAGTACCCATCACGTGACTTGGGGACGTTCCGCCCTCACTTCTGCCAGGCGATAGACATTTCGGGGTAAAACGGAGGGACAACTAAAGTATTTATAGAGCAACCAAAGCTGGGAAACCAAAATATACTGTTTCAACATCTGTGGAAACATAAGAAATGGTGACAGTTGATGATGACTGGGCAAAGAAAGTATTATTAGAGACACGCGCAGAAAAAGAGGTGAAATAAAGGGAATACTTTCAACTTTAACTTTCTCTTAGATTCCTAGAAAATATGTTCATGGCAAAGAAGGCCAGGAAAGCAAGTTCTAGATGATTATTTGTATTTAATATCATATCTTATATTAAATATAATATTTGCCATTAATTATATCTTATATTGAATATAATATTTACAGTATTCATATACATGAAAACTACTTTAAACAGTTCGCTATTTAATTTCCGTTTAGAGCATTTTTCAAAAAAAAATGTATGATCATAATAAAATTATAATTATGAAGGGTAGCAAAATAAGTTTTTGCTGATTAATATGTACCTTATATCATATCTGATTAATCTTTATGAAAATTATATAGTAGTTCACAGCTTATATGTGAATCTATTATGTCAAATCTAGCAACTAGATCACTTTGGTTGCAGTGCTAGGGATCCTCGTGACCCCTCTTCAATTCTTAGGAACTATTTAAAATTGTTGCATTGACCTTAAAAACATATTAGCAATAATTTTCGGCCACAAAATGATAATTTTTATAATGTTATTAATTTCAAATATTAATATCATTAGTTTCTAAATAATTATACAATTTTAGATGTATCATATAGACTCCAAATGACATAAATGCAAAATCAGTAATTTTGGCTTTATACACAATAGTGTTCATGCTAGATAAGTCAGCCAACAATTTTTTTAATTATTGGTTGAAATTCTTTTAAATTTTCAAGACAAATTTTCCTAAGTTACATTTCACTTGTTTGAATTCTGTTACCTTTAAAATTAGTCATTTCAAACGATTATACTTTATTTATTAAAATATACACTAATTTACTTTGTATAAACATATAAGAAATGAAAAATATACAAATGTGATACTAAATAATTCCAAATTGCGTTACTGAATGGATTCTTCCACTCCACTACAGCCTGTCATAGACCCTTGCTGTTTGCAAGAAACTCCTCCATCTGACTTTATCTAGAGCAACGGATTGACTCCCGAACTCTTTCAATAGACCCACCTACCTTTTTCTCCTTCAACTTTTGAAGAAGTCACCAATTTATTAGAGTTTGAATCAGTATTCTCATTAGATTATTTTCTGAATTCTATCAAAATTGGAAAGTATGAACATATATACTATATATTTACATGAACATATATTCATATATATTTTTCATTAATAAATGCGTATTTATATAACACTCCACAAAATTTTTTACATAGAATATTAGATAATTTAGGCTGAGTTTTCTATTTCTATAGCTTATTTCAAAAGAGAAAAATTTAATTTAAATTCAGTACCACAGTAACCATGTAATTCAATTTTAAATTTCTCCAAAATTTTGGAAGGTTAAAAAAAATATTTTACATAAACTTTCATGCAAGTTTATAGGAATAATTTCGTTTGTTCACTTTGAAAAACACAGTTGAAGGATTGTTTTCTTAATAAATCAATGTTAAATTTGTGAAAAAAGATTAAAAATATCTAAAACAACAATTTGAAAATACAAAGATTATTCAACGTGTTTTTAAAACTGAACTTCAAATTGGGTTTACCAAGTTTTAAAAATATACAAGGGAAAGGAATAGGAAAAAGAAAATAAGTAAAAGAAAGCAAAAGGCAGGATGTACGATCGAATTGCACATGAAAATGAACGGATGAACAAGTGAGAGGATCTGCAGACGAATTTCCCGTCCAACGAAACTTCAGAGAGCGGATTTCCTTGCAACTGAGTGACGTCATCTCAGGTGGTCCAATCACGAATCAAAAAGACAACCACCTGTGCCGGGAAAATGAATTAAAATGTCTGCCCCGATTCTTATCATGATTTGCAGAAGCAAAGCAACATGATCAGAATTTCTACTCCAGTAGATGTGGGTTTATGGCGGAAAGATTTCCACAGAAAAAAAAAGAACGAGGTGGGTCTCCCTACTTTAATGCGGGTCAACATTGCTTTTGCACTAATTCTGAATGGATTTTTTTTTATTTGCGATTGAAATTCTCATATTCATGATATGATACTGGTACAGATCAAAAGATGTAGGCTCAAAACTCTGAATCTGATTTGGTTATGCATTTTTATATCAATAGAAAATGTAAGAATCAATTTCTATAATTCTGCTGAATTTAAAAAATGCTATATGTAACGGAGTACAAAAATTAGAACTAGCTTAATCATTCTTAAAATTTGTATGATTTGCCATCTATTATAACCTAAAGTACTTGCAATGGATAAAAATATAGTATTTAATATTATAATGAAAATAATAAAGAATGATAAAAATATAATTACTAAAATAGTTGATACAAGTACTTAATTTTCATGTTTATGCTAATCAAATGATTGCAAGCCAATCACAAATAGTTCAAGAGGATGAAAGATCAATTAGATCCAAAAACCGATATAATATTTCTCATTAAAATAAGAAATGTAGTTTATAAGGAATTTGCTTAGCAGTCAATGCATAATTGATCGTGTTTCGAATTACCAGCGCAAAACTCCGAAACATACAAATAATAATACTTTTCCTTCACATTGCTTTATAATTTTTTTTTTATCCTTAGTACAATAAATTCTGTAAGACCGTGGTAACCTAGTCGGTTATGGTGTCATTCTCATTATCAGTCGTCATTCTCTTATGGAATTGACCTAACAAACTAAACTATATATAGTACAGATATTAAAAAATGAAGTTAATAATTTCTATCATCTTTTTTTTAAATATTCAGAAAAATTTTGAATATGCAACAGTAGAAAATGGTTTTAATATGGCGGTGAGGGATAAAATAGGCACTATGAGATCAGAATTTTGTATCTTGTCCAAACATAACTTATCTGTATTTTTATGAATACATTCCTTATTTGCTTTGTTTGTTTATTAAGTCTATTGTTCAATGATCATTTTTTTTTTTTTTTTTGAACATTCGATTTAATTCGATCTGAAACTACAGTTTAAAGAATTATCAGAATCACACTACAAAACTCTATAATCGAAGAAGTGGAATTAAATTTCTACAGAACTGAAACTCGCAGGGAAGATCAATCAGCTACCATCTCGATCACATTTCAAATTTTTTGTTCATGTTTTGCAGTGCAGCTCTCTTTCACAACAATTTCAATATTCACCACCTCAAATGTTTTTCTTCGTGAAATTTCAGTAATCGCTTTAACTAATACCTTTTAAGTTTTAAGCGTTATAAATCAACACACACACACTTTTATTAAGTAGCAGTAAAAACTGAATTTACTGCAACTTAAAAGTTGTTGTATTCAATCTAATAAAAATGAATTTTACAAATTATATATAACAGTTTTCAAACCATTAAGTATGAGAAAAAAAAAATCACATAATTTAAAAAAAAAACTTTACATTTTTAATAAAAAATATCTTATTTGATACATTACGAATAATTAAAAAACTTTTCAGCTTTATATAAGGAAACACTCATACAGAACTTTTATGACACTCGTACAAAAAAAATCATTAAAAAGCTCTTTGATAACAAAAAATAATTCTTTACTTAAAATGGAAGTGTTATTTTGTAAGCATTTCATTAAAATCACATATCCACATGATATAAGGTGCTCAAAAGAAAAATAAATTTCATGAACTTTTATCTATTTCTACAAAAAATGGAAATAAGGTTAATTCATATATAATTCTTTTGTTAATTAACTTTATTTCCATTTTCACTCAAGTTCCACATGACGCAAGAATATAAAGGGGGAAAAGGCCTAATGTTTTTTCTCTGTCGAGCTTATTTTCTCTAAAAAAGGTTTTGTGTCAAAATGATCCTTAAGGCAATTAACGGAGCAACACTGAATTTTTTTATCCAAAAGTACGTTGTAACCGAATGTTAAATCAGTACTCATTATAGTGAATGGGTGAGTGTCTTTGGCTGGCACAAAATCCAAAAAAACATGTAGTGCGCCGAACAAGAAGTCAAAAGAATCCAGCAAATTAGACATAAAATGCAGTAAAATATAAACTATAATAAATGTTAAACACACAAGCTCGTAGCAGTAAAAAGCTAGACACAAATTTGTATCTTATTTAAGAATAAAAAATGAAACAGATGAAGTGTATGATATGAAAAGACATTAAAGGCAGTGAAAAACTTCAAAAGCTCTAAGAAAAGCAAAAATATTTGGATGTGGTATTTCCCCAACCCCAAATGTTGCAAATTTAAAACATGCTTGGTAAAAAGGTATAATACGATGGTGATCAAAACAAAAACCTCAATTACGATATGATATTTGGCTAGAATATTTTTACAACTTCGACACAAAGGTGTTGGTTCATTATATAAAATATAATTATAGTTCATTATATAAAATATAATTATATATCAAACGAGTGTGGCCTATGCACAGTCGAGATAATATAATATCGGCATACTTGTACGGTATAATTTCCCAAGAAGTCTGAATAAAAGTTTTTACACGGGAAAGTTTATTTGTGACCTGCTGATTCCAGAAATTATAGCAAACAGAATAAATATAGCTAGAGACTGAATGCTTGATATCGGAATAAGGGACTGCTTGGTTAATGGGATCTTTACCTTCTTTAGCAATGATGTCAGCTAGTTCAATGCCGGTAATACCAATGTGTGTGACTAGATGTATGAGATCTGAAAAACAGAATCTCAAAACCATTATCAGACATTTCTTATAGCAAAACCAGGTTTATTAATCACAGAATGAAAATGCATAGGGAAATTAAGCTACTTCACAGTCTCAGAATACAAAATTTATAACGGCGAGAATATCTAATAATGTAGAGTACTCTCATAATGGTAACAACCTTCGCAATGCTAATAGAGCAGGCAAAAGATGGCTATAACTACATATAGTGCTACCATAAACAAGACCTTAGCCAACGCGTCTTCCTGTTTTTGATCCATCAATAAAAATTGGGTAATAATCATGTAATTGATTGCGATAAAAGCCGTAAATTCGTTTAAAAACAGTAAAAGCAGTTTTTTCCCCAATAAACTGAGCTAAGTTATCAAAATAAAGTATTTCTGGAAAATCCAGTAGAGGTATTCTAAAGTAATCAGCAATTTCAACTGTAGTAACATGATGGGTGGACGCCTCTAAAAAAAGCTGAATCTAGCACAAACGGAAAGACTGCTCGAAGGACGAACGTTAAAAAATCTCTTTAGCAAAGGATCAACACTAGCAGATTTTAATGGATGGTTCGGAGTGGAAAACTTCTGAAATGATAACTAAGCGAAAGCTTCACGAGCCTTAGATTAAAAAAAAAAGTATATTTTAGTCAACATAGAGTCTGTTGACGAGTGGGGTGCGAAACGCGCCATTGCTGATACGGAGCCCCGTGTGGTGAAACGGATCAAACCATTTTTGGGCAGATTCAGAAGTAGAGCCCTAAGCCACACTGCCATAATGAATACGGGACAAAATAACACTGGTATATCCTGCTTAATGCGATTCGATAAGCACCCAAGAAATGTTAAAAAGAACTTTTAGGAAGAGATTTTTCACATCTCTTGTACAAACTTAATATATGAGGTAAGAAAGTAAGTTTCTTATCAAAAATTACTCCAAGGTATCGTACCTCGTTACTAACAGAGATAAAAACATTGTGGAGATGAGTATTAGGATCGAGGTGGAGTCGCTACCTGCAAAAGTGAACGCAACTGCTTTTAGTGGGTGAGATGGAATAGAAAATTATCTGTAAAGTACTTTCGGTAAATACCTCAAGATTTCTTTAGATCGTGATATGCATTTGCATACGTTTCGTTCCACCAAGGTTTCCGCAACTTACGAGAGGAATATTTTAGGCTTTCATAATAGCCTCAGTACGAGAGGAATATATTAGGAAGCTTTCATAATAGACCCAGTGACGTTAAGTGTATCATCATGAATATCATTATCGATGAACATTTCATCTGCAATGACAGTTAAATGAGCAACAAATACCAACCCGCTTTGTGGTATTTAAAAGTGGTAGTTCGCGACTCATTATTAGATGCACTAGCAAGAGAAATGATTACTGGAAAATGGTTACTACTATACAGAACATTTTCAAAAGCAAAGTCTAAATGAGACAAGAAAAGAAGTAAACAGATAGCCAAATCTAAGGGACGGAAAGTTTTAGAAGTTGCATAACAATGAGAAACCTCATCCTGATTCAGCAGACAGAGGAAATGATCAAAAATTAATTGCTCAATCTGCCAACCATGAGTATCAGAATTTACACTTCCCCACAGAGTACTGTGACTATCAAAGTCACCGATGAGAATATTACGAGGTGGTAAGTAAATGCAGTACAAAGTAATTAGAAAAGCAATGTGTACCCTAATTGCATCATCAGCATTTAATAAGATGTGAAACCGTGCATTTTCCCAAACAAAAAACATTTCAGATTGGTTTCCTGGAGAGCAAAAATTGCAGAAGTAAAGGTCATTAATGTCAGTTATATGCGAACGAAAACCATGGTAATTCCAGGAAAGGAAAACTATCATATTTACGATTTCCTGTGTCGATGACGGAATCTGTTTCCGCAGATAGTTTTCAATTAGAAGATACCCAGATCTTAATTTCTGTATGTTAGTAGGTGCTCCAGCAACAGCTTTTATATGTTTCAGTATTCGGAATGATATTTTGTTTAGTACAACCTTCGATATTTTGTATCAATGTGGATTTGGGGAAAGTGTCATTCTTGCAAGCAAATTTTAACGAGTTCAAGCCCTTGTTACGGCCTAAATTTTTGAGACCCAGGAAAAAGGAGAATATTCACCCTGATGGTACTCCACCCATTACAGAGCCCAACAACGAAAGACAGTTACCAGCTCTGGTGACAACCAGCTTCGGCATATACCTTAATGGTACCACCAGAATATAGTACTACACTTAGGAAGAGGAACTAGCGAACGCATCCGCACAATCCAAAAAGTAGAACTAGCCTTACAGTGCCATGCAGGGAGTAAAACCACCCTTAACATAGAACCAGCCGATATACTCAGAGTGGATTCACTCCACCTACACGTTTACAGAGAAGTCTGGGCCAAAAGGAATACAAAGAGACGCCAGGACATAAATTTGTACTTTATGGGACGCCACACACGGCAAACATATGGAGTGCAAGACGAACTGAAACAAAGTCAACAAGAACAAATGGTAGAACTCGACCATTTGTTCTTGTTGACTTTGGAAGGCAGAACACAACAATATACTTGATCTCGACAACAAAGGAAAAAAATAGGGAAAATAGAAGATTATATATATATATATATATATATATATATGGCGACATCTGTGTTTACCTAAAAAAAAATTAATTTGAGGGGACTCATTATAGAGAAAGATTTTTCATCAATATTGAACATCGGGAGACGGATGTTAAATTTCTGCTTAATGCATGATTTTTTTTATCACAATGTGTGAGAGTTTTAACTATTATCGCGACATGTAAACACGGTTCAGAAAATTAAACTAGATACTTGGAATAAAAAAAAAATAATAACAATCTCTACCTTAGTTATTCTTTATGCTGTGTCAGAATTTATAAAGATTCAAAATTATGTGTTAAAGTTTAAAAAAATCAGCATTAACAATTTGATTAAAACAGATATCAAATTTCATTATAATCATTTATTGTCATAGAAATATCAATTTTAACGATTTATTCTCATCAATTGAAATTTTAACAATTTGCCTGCATTTAAAAAAAAAATCAAGAGTTAGAAATATTAAAGAAAGAAAACTATACTTGCCCGGTAATTTTCAGGAAACTGAATTTTGCACAAGAAATTAAGCATGTCTAAGAATTTAAGAACAGAACTACAAGAATACATTTATCATCATTTTACAATTTTTCGAAATAAATTTATGTGAACTTTTAACATTTCGTATTGATTTAATAATTACTTAATACAAAAAAAAAAAAAAAATGATCTGATCATAAATTCACGAGAGCAATTAATTACATTAAGTGTTTGAAGGAAAGCTTTTTTTTTTTGGATTTAATCAGTAAATAGCCATTAATCTGTTAAAAAGGCAATCGACAGGCAAGTTTTGTAACCATGACTTGCTGAATTTATGGACTAGAGCAGTGGTCATTTCGTCACAAATTCGGCTATGTTGTAATATATACGTATATATTACAAGAACAAAATGAAAACTACAATTAATCATTTCTATCCTGAAATCCATAAAAATACAATTTTAATCTTCTTTTAAATGTATTACTTATGTCTTCTTTCTTTTATTGCATACACACATACTAGTAAAATTAATTTTTTAAATTCATTAATTAGTAATTAATGCTCCGAAATTTGAAATACAAAGAAAAATCTGTAAAATAAAGAAAATAATTAGTATTATTTTTAACATTTAATGGCAACCTCGCATAATATTAACACATTTTGTGAAGACGCCCACTAAAACGATTCAATTCCCACCAATTAGAAAACCAATTCCCACTTGTACCCAAGAGGAAAAACAGTTTTGAACGCCGCTCCAAGGTCAACATTAAGCATATTTAGAGATTAAAGTTAAGTTTCCCTTTAAAAAAGGACATTTACTTACTTTCTCTAAGGTTAAGGAAAGAATGAGTTTTAAATCATTTTAATGAGATTTTTTCACTGAATACTTTTCTTGATATTCCTCATATTTTTATCAAAAAATTTCCATGACTTTTAAAGGTTAAATATAGTAAGAACTGTTTAAATTTTCGTGAATAATTTTATATATAATTATTTTTGAATTTTTAAATTTCTTTCATTACATATATATAATTAGCTTTCAGTTCAAGAATTTTCCTTGTTTCAGTAACAGAGAAATTTCTTAAAAATCTTGTTCTTGTAAATTTTATAAGATTGCTATTTTATAAATATTTTTAGTTCAAAAATAAGTACCGACATATGTAATTTGCCCATCATGTAATATTCCTTTAAATTAAATATTAATAATTAGGAGAAAATAGTGGGGATCTTCACTTTGAAACTAATTACCTTATTTAAAATAAATAAAAAAAGGAAATGGTGATGTTGCCAAGTTGGTAGATGATTAATTATGCCTGGGAAAAAGCAAAAATAATTTGCAACCCAACCTAAACATGAGCAGGTTGATAAGCATTAAGGTCTATTTGTATTTTCAAGGTTAGATTATTTGGAAAATAAGAGAGGCAATCAAAATTCTAACTTCATTATTTACAAACTTATGAAACACAGTCTCCGAAAACATTTTTGCGATTACTTTCTCAGGCTATCGAAGAGGATGCAGATTCTTCCATTAGAGAACTACACAGGGTTCAAATCCCGATTATAATTACTTTTTTTGGCGTGTCAAAGGATGCTTTATCTGAAGATTATATATACCAGTCTATAATCGTTAACCCAATGTAGAGCTCTAAGGAAATGTTAATATATAAATTATAGTTCCCCAATAGGCCCTTAAGTATATCGACGAACTCTTATAGTATTGTAAAGTTGGCAAACTGTGCACATGAGAAACGCGTATAATTTACTACAGAAATGGACTTATTAATGATCAGAAACAAAAAAATATCCAAGTAAGAAAATAATAAATGTTCAATATCATTTAATCTTCTATAGGAATTTAAATAAAAAGGATTCGTGAAAACATGAAACTCATACTGCTGAATGAGTTTTACGTTTTCACGAATCTTTTCAATCCACGTCAAAAGAAGCAAGTAGTTCTATAATGCAATATAAAATAATAAATAAGCCGTAGATTGTGAAATTCTTGAGTGAAAATTATCATTTGCATTTATTAAAAAATATTTAATTTCAAAGTATGAAAATTCGTCACAAGTATAATTTTCATCGTTTTCTTTCTCCTGTTCTATTTGATAACACTGTGAAAAGCTGAAGTCAAATACCATAACCATTCACATTTGGAGTTTCGTTTACTTCAACGTCATTGGCAAGTTAGAATAATAAAAATTAAAAGCAGATATTTCAAGTGATTTTCATTGACTTCTAAACGCGGTTTTAAGTATTCGCACGTTGTCAGAAGGTAAAAATTGAAATATTCAATGCATGTGGAGTACTTGTGTGACGTCATTCTTAAGAGAGACTCGAACCAAGGACACATTCTACTACTTCCCGCGCAAATTTGTGAGGAAGTGCTCACGGACGAGGAAAGAATCGTCCACACCCTCCCCCATTTGAGGTTTAAATGAGAAGTGCGCTACTTGTGCCCATTTCCAGATCGTCTCGAGTCCATCACAAATGCTCACTTTCCTATTTCTTACGAAAACAATCAGCTGTCGAAGCAACTCACGAGAATATGGAGTTATTACGAGGATTTTTAAAATTAATCATCTGCTTGGTTTGTGTAAAAAGCTGTGTGACTTTATTACATATATCCTATTTAAATTGGTATACATTTATATAGTCTTTATAATTCCTCATAGTAATTTAATATTTATCTGGCATTCAAAAATGTTTTACAAGTATTTTCAACAGTTAAACTATCTATTAGAGGAATCAAACAGCAATATAGTATTAAATATTACAATGTTTGAACGAAAAATGAAATTATATATATGATTTTATAGTTATTATTATTATTATTATTTTTTTTTTTGCCTAAATTTTTATAAACTAAATTTTTTTGTTGTTAATATATTACTTAATTACAATTCTGAAAGTAATTTCTTAGATTCACATATTTTAAACAAATAATCTCATTTAAATAATATATTCTTTAATAGCTTTTCATATTCTTTTTACTGCGTTTTATAATGAATAAACTTGGATAATATAATATTTTGAGGCATTTATAGTTCCATTTTTTTATTATGTCATCTGTAGCAAAAAAAGTTATTAAAAAGTTTAATATAGCTATTTTTATCTTTGAGTGGACAGTGGTAAAACAATGAACATCAAATTAAGCATCTATAACTTTTAAATGCTAAAACACTAATAAAATCTTAGGCGGAGGGAAAATAGATTCAAAAACTTGGTTTTAGGTAGATACATTCTGCGCAAAAATTACTAATCCACAATTTAAACTGAATTAACTCTCTATAAAAGAAGAATTTCAGATAAATTATATCCGTTCGTGGATTATCTAACAGCGTAAAGCTACAACGAAGAATTGGACCATCAGCATAACCTACTGAGAGTACCTTTTAATCAGGAAATTGATCATATTTATCTATTGCTTGGGAAGATACTGGGAAAACCCGCGAGCATCCACCTTAACAAATACACAAGCAAAAAACAGAAATGAAACTTTTATTTCCTGTTGTTCAGTATTGGCCTTGTCTGCAGACAGATGTCTAAAAGCGCACATGATGAATCCAAACATATAATTATTATAATCTTTTGATTTTTGTTAGTAAGATTGTCGCCGAAAAAAATTGTCTTCATTCACCTTCCAGTATCAAATATTTGAAATTTAGTAATCATATTTCACATCTTACGATACAAAATTGCTCACAATTTCGGTTGTTGATGCGACATTATCAGACAATTTCAAATAGTACTGTTTACGAGTAAAATAATGAGAACGTTGTGATTTTCGTGGGTATGTTTTGTGAAGTCGTGAAACAGGTATTTATTAAAATTAGAGTTTTCAAAGAATTTTTATTTTCTTTCTGATGTGTTGCTGCTATATTATCATTCCTATTCATATACATATATATATATATGTATACATATATACATACATATATACATATATACATTATATATATATATATATAACATCTTTGGAGATAGATACAGAAATTAAAAATATTAAAGCAAAAAATCGCTCAGTAATCTCGACAAATATACCGTTCCATATTTGGTTACAAAAATGAAAATGCTACTGTCAGCCAAGCAATTTTAAATATACATACTTTTCGCACTCGTATGTGAGTTTTATCATTATTATTAAATCTGTATATATTATTTTTTGTATTATTCAAAATTTTTTAAAAATGAAATTTTGAAAATTTCAGTGATTATTTAATAAGAAATGAATCTGCAATCTAACTTAAAGTAATACTTCTTCAATTGTAAGACTTGATAAATAAAAATTATTTAAGTAATATTTAAGTAAAATAGTCATAAACTGGGGGGGGGGGGAGCTTTAAAAGAATTCAGAAGAAAAAGATTGCTTCATATTTGGCATTCTAAAATAAAAGAAATAATTAGAATGGAAATCTACTTAGTTCTTTTACACTTTCAGTGGGAGTTAAATATGTTTATATGTAAATTTCCTTTCCTTTCAATTCAATTCAAAGAATTATTTTTCATTTGAATTTATGTTTAATTTTCTAACTACATTAATTGTGAAAGCTAAATATTGATCACTGTATAAACGTCTAGTAAATTTTAATCAGTAAAATACAAATAAAAAATCGGATCTTAGAATATAAAATAAAATTTCTCTCTCTCTCTCTTGTTTATATTTATATTTCTCACTCATATAAATTATATTTATAAATAATGGAAACCGAAATGTTGAAAGCTTAAATTTGAAAAGGCATGATGAAATTTGAAGCGAATAATAATAAAATATTTTCTTTGAATGTCTTATGAAGTATGCTTAATACTCGAATATTGCCTACTTTAATTTTTACTTGTTTTTCTACCTCTATGTATTAATATATATATATAGTTTCTATGAGGAATATTCTAACAACAATTTTTCTCGAAAATTCTCATACAAAACATTAGGTAAGGAAAAATCGAAAATATATTGAAAAGCAATTTAAAATTTGAAATATTGGAAGACTTGGAAAACAAGGCGTATGTATGAAAGAATGATCTAATGAATTCTTGAAAATGTCGGCCATTCTTTTTTGAAAAGTAATTTATTGAAAATAAATAGCTCCTTATCAAAATCATCAGAGAGAAAATTTTGGAAATAGTTAGAATAATATTTTTGCCAAATTGAGTATTTCTCGTGAAAATTTATATCGCTAATAATAATTTTTTAAATAATTTTCCACGAAATATGGACAAATCTATTTTCATAACTACCATACTATACAATTATTGAATTACAAACTTTAAAATGTAGTTTTTCAGATCAGTAATATTTACATATACAGACAAAGGAAGATGAAATCAAAATTATTCATTTGCAGCAAAAATTACCTTTTGGTATATAAAACACGAAAACTCTAGCCAATTATTCTGACACCAACAAAATAGCTTATTCTTTAAAATACATTACTGAAATTCAAATTTGTTCTTTCAGCTTTTCCTGCCTAAAGAAGAAAATTATTTTTCAAAAACAGAATAGCTGAGTTATCTCAAGCAGATCTAAGTGCATTTTTTATCACTTAATAATAAAACAGTTCCTTTATATTCCGATGGTAAACATTCGAGTTTATATGTCCACCGCGGAAGAATAATGTTTTTGTCCTCCAGTGGCTTCAGTTGGGAAAAGCAGGCTTCACTTCGTCAACAGTTTTACTTGGACGCTCCGCGTACCTTGTGATTTATAGTCATAACACTTTGTGCTCATTCAACGACGAATGAATGAAGAGCCTTCCTTTCATGAAAAAAAAATTATCCAATCGGGGAGGGAAGGCAACAAGGAGGGGAAATAACAATTTCAGAGCTTATGTATAATATGAGACAGAAAAAAAAGGTAATATTTTCTTCCCATGAGTGCTTACTATAAGAACGAGCGAATACCAATACAAGAACATGCTTAGCACCAACTTTTTGAAAAGGTATTGGGGGCCACTGCAAGGGTCTCGCTTGTCTAAGCAGCATACAGTGATGTATTGTAGTGAACATTTATGAACCAGCGACAGAATTTCATGTGATGATTAAGATAAAAGCAATCAGGGGATAGAACTAAAAATTTCTGAGGTGATAAAAATCAGATTACAAATTTTAAAATGAAAAAGATATAACATAACGTTCTTTTGTTGAAGATACAGTAGGTAAAGAAGATGAGAGATACTGAAAGTTATCTAGTTCCACAGCACTCTCCTTTTAAATAATACAACTGTTTTTTAAGACAAATTTATAAGACATTAAAAAAAATTAACACTAAGAGATATTTTATAATATTTCTTAAAAAAAATTGAAGATTGTATACTTTAAATTTTCTCTTAACAGTAATGAGAACAGTTTAAATCTTCTTTAAACTTTCAATTATTGTTCTTTTTTTTATAAATTTGTATTACATTCTGAGTGTAAAAAACGTCATCTAAACACACATTAAGTGTATGAGAACTTTATAAATATACATTTATTGCCTACCATGAATGAAAAATGAAGAAATATGAATAAATTGGTAAATAAAACAAAGATATTTGTATGAAGCTGAAAAATTATAAGCCATTTATTTCGATAAAATAAATCTATTAATACATACACTGACCTCCAAAAGTTAAGGAACAACCAGACTTTTTTTTTTTTTTTTTTTTTTTTTTTTTTTTATCTTATTTGCAAATGAATGAATCTAGAAAAACTAAATTTGGATGACAATTGCACAAAACGAATGTGAATTGATTGCAACATAGAAGTTTATATAAGAAAAAATGTATAAACGATTTCCAACAAAAAAATAAACAATCGAGCTGAGCTGAAAAAGTCCATTCTTAAAAAAATAATAAATTTTATTTGGCAAAATGTCATAGATTCATAATAAAAAAGAAATTTAATAAGAGATATGTTCACTTTCTTTGCTGTCAATTAGTTAGCGGCTATCGAAATGGAAAGCAAAGATCAGACACAGAGTAAGCTAATTTTCAGTTCTTCTACGAACCTAGGATGAAGACTTAAAACAGCAATCTGTCTACCAAAATAGTCACACAGATCCTCTATGGGATTCAGGGCAAGCGATTGAGCTGACCATTCATTCCAAATCAAAACTCTCAAGAGTAGTCTGCAACTAGTTGTAGCACAGAAATGCTTTTCCTGTGGGCCGAAAAAGCAATAAACAATCTTCTGCAAGTGTTGTAGTTCGTGATCGGTCTAGAACATGTCTTTTGGACACAGAAGCTTCGGTTTGATATTGATTCCAGAGACGGCGAACCACACTGCGAGATACATTAAGGGCCCTAGCAATATCAGCTTGTGAGATACCTATTTTCACCCTTCCGACCTGAATGAATCAGGCAAATGACTTCTCTTGAACACTGCGGGACCCCACTAACTATTGCCAACAAAAATTGAAACAAAAAGTTACCCGCCTAACTACGAAAACCTGATATTTGCATATTCTTCTCTCACTTACTATAAATATACACACACACTTTTCTATCAAAAAAAGTAGTATAGCAAGTGTTTTTGCATAAATTTACACAAGTTTGTTTGTATGATTTACATAAATTATAAATTGTTAATATCATTTTTTTAATGATGAGCTTTAAAAAACATGTTTTTTTAACTCTTAGAGGTCAGTATAATATACTCAAAACTTTATAAAATAATAATAAATAAATAAAGTAAATTTCTGACTTAAAATTTATAATTAATAAATAATGATTAAAACACCGCTTGTTATAACGAATTGTAAAAATCATCACTTAAAACAGTTTAACACATAAGTATACAATACAGTACTGTAAGCAATAACATCAGATGGAAGTTCTGGCTTTCATTTAAAAAAAGAAAAAAAAAAGATAATTCAAAAGCAATATTGAAATTGCTTTTAAATTACCTTATTTGGAATAAGGAATTTCAAAAGTTCGTTCACTTAATGATCCCCCAACAAAATAATAGAAGACTCCACCATTGTAATAAAAATGAGACAGCGCGCACATGGAACATTTAAAAAAATGACTAAACATGAAACACCACAAACGTGATGGAACTAAAAATGAAAATCAAGTGACAAGAATAAAGCTTGCCGGTGGAATAAATAGTAGCGAATGGGAAAGGGATGAGATTGAATTCATTCTAGTCAGTTCCGGGTAGTGTTTAGCAAATCAACTTCGAGAGCGACAATAAATATTATAATAGGACTCTGAGCATTGTTGTCTCCGGTAGCAAGCCAATGGAAAATTCCACGATCATTGTTAGAATATTTTGGAATTTTTCGACGAGCAATAATTTGGTTATTTATCAAGTCACGCAAAATAACCGAGAACTAGGCTTTTTTAACTGCATTAAAAAAATAATAAAACCTGTGTTTCCCACTGCATAATTTATAACATAATGATAAATGATATTTAGTTTTTTCGAATGTATAATCTGATTAGTATCTTATAATTATGAAAGACATAAATGAATGAAAGCGCTCCTTTGCTGAATTACAATTAGTGTTGACATAATGAAGTTGAAAGAGAATAATCAATTTTCAACATGAATTCACTATCTGGTACATTCATAATATTGCTATGTATGCATTAATTCTTAAGTTTTATAATTTCAATCCAAAATATAAATTTTAAATTCATTAATATAATAATTATAATGTAAAATATAACTTTCAACTATGTAACAATTTCTCAAAATTATACATAAACAGTTCTTTTATTAATTCTTCCAAACATTAAGTATGTCTTTAGATATAAATTAAAATTGTGTTTGAAAATGGAGTTGAAAACATCTAAGTAAATGTGCTAAAAAGAAATGCACATTGAAAAATCTGATTTTATCATACAAATGTTGATAATTTCAAAATCAATTTGACCATTTAAAATGTTTAATATCAATAACAAATATAATTAAATAATTTTCCCTGAATAAAAATGTTTTGAGCTCTTGGAAAATTGGTCATATCATCAGGTGATTTTGGTGTAAAAGTTATCAATAAAATTTGCAAATTTAATTATGAATAATATACATTTCAATTGTTATTATTCTGGATGATTATCATTCATTATTCTCGGCTATAAATAAAACAAGTAAAAATTAATTTACTAAATCATAGAATTTTCAGATCTTAATTCCACGATATGTAATTTAGAAATGAAAAATTATGTATATAAACATGTTAAATTATGATGCAACTTTTTTCATTTACATTGACTTTTGAAATTTTCAAATGTGTACGAAAAAATATAATCACGAATATTGATTAAATATTTAAGGAATGTGAATACACATCTCAGCCTAAATACTTTTAGCAAACTTCTTGCTCTGCTAGATAAAATTATAAATTTTTTTTAATTATATAATTGGGTAACAGTACATAAACACTGTTTTTTTTATAAAAAAAAAAAAAAAAAAAAAAAAACAAAACAAAACATATCAAATAATAACGAAAAAAGTCTCTAAAAGTATAAAATTGTGAGAAAATTAATTTATACTAAACACGCATTGTTATGCAAAGAAATTTGAAAAAAAATGTTTTGTATCATAATTTAATAATTAAATACGAGTTTTGTTGTGGAAGCATAAGAGCAGAATACCAAAATATATTTTAAATATTTAAATCATGCCTCAAAAAAATCCATAAGAACCTTATTTATGTGAAATATAAATTATTATATATTTAAAAAATTCTTGACTATTTGAATTAAAAATTTTATGGGTAAAAATTACAAAATATGGAGAATCGATACGATTCGAATAAGCTAAACTATTACCTATACTGTTAATATTTTTTATAGCACAAAATAATTTAAAATCAATCGAATTTGTCCAAAAGCTAAATTTGCGTTCACTGATGTAAAACTTAATAGACTAACTACTCTTCGTAAACACAACAACACCAAGCACTTAATTCAGGCTTATATTTTTCATGAATTTGAGACCACGATCTCAAAAATAAATAAATAGATAAAAATAAAAGTACGAGTGATGAATAAATATTTAATGATTTTAAAAAAAAATGTATTATTAAAAAATACATTTCAATCGACCTTGCCGATTTAAACTGATCATAAAGTGGATGTTTCGTCTTGTCTTTTTTATTTTGTTTTTTCTCATGCTCTATTGTCAAGGTGTTAATGGCTCCAGTCAATGGAAGATAGCCTCTCAAACCGATGCTTTGGTCTTCACATATGGAATCCGTTTATTAACAAAATGGGCTTCAACAATATTTTTAAGATTCTCAAAGAGTTCAAGCCACAGAGATGCGCTGGATGTCATGTTTTCCGCGTACTTGGAGCAATCAATGTTTTACCCACAAATGTTCTTCAAAGTCTTTTTGAATTCAAATCGAACAAGTCATCAGGCGAAAATGATGCAATGTTTTCAAAACTATTCACCTATGGTGAAACGGGACTTGCGTTAACATGCGCATTGCTGAAATTAATTGGAAATCGCATGAAATCATGGTTATTTCTGTCTCGAAAAAATCAATGCTTTCCAAAAGCTGGAGAGCCAGACAAGAAAAAGAAGGTGAAAGACATAGATAGAAAAAAATTGAGGAAATTTTGAAAGCAATATCGTTAAAGATTTTAAAATGTAAGTTCTAAACATTAATTACAAGTGAAAATTTTCATGATTTTGAAAACATTCAAAAACGATTTAGCCATGATCTCAACTATAAAGAAACAACCAATCACTTTATAAGTTTTTTTTAACTTATTTTTTTTTTTTATATATTTTAAAATTTTATAGAATGCTAACACCAAGTTGGTTGGTTGAGTTTTGTGGCGCAAGGTAATGCTAACACCAAAAGAGAAATCAAAAATAAAGCCGTCGTTTATTTATGAAGCTAATGATTTTGAAGTGCTTAAAAAAGTGCAAAATGGTAATTGGTTTTCTTTTATCAAGATAAAAAAAATTTATATAAATAAATAAAAGCAAGTGAATGCACTCTGGTAGTTGTGGCCAGTTTAACCTGGTGAAACTGATTACGTATTTCCTAGGAAATTTGATTCGCGGTTTCATATGAAAGAGCAAATTCTTGAAATACGAGTCAGAGAATCGGTGCGCGGCGCGAAGTTTCTCGAAAAGGGGGAAATTTCATATGGCGCATTTTATTTCTTTATATATATATATATATATATATATATATATATATATATATATATATAATTAAACTAAAGTTTAAAAAAAAACTTCCAAACATTTATTATTACTAATGATCAACGATGCAAGATATCAAAATAAAAATATGGAATTTTTCAAATTTAATTTGATAGCTTAAACTCTCATAACGAACTGAGAAAAATCACACATTCTAAAAATAGCTTTAACTATTTTATATACACTGAAACTGATTATCGCAAGCGCAAATAACTCCATCGAAAACAATGACCTCATATTTTAAATTTCTTCATGTTTTTACTGTAGTCAAAAAATTTTATTTAATCAATTATATATTTTAAGCCAAATCTTGACAAAAGTATTCAAACTGAACGTCAACTCCTTTTTGCTAATATATATTAAGGGCTCATATATAGACTAGAACAAATGTAAGATGCGAAGAGTGATTTTTAAAATTCATAAAGAAATGAAAATACGTTAGTATTGTAATTATCTTGTGTGATATAGAACAGAGCGAATTGGGGTGCTAAAGGCTACCTTAGTCCTGGGGCTTAATTGATTTGTCACTCGACACTTTTTTTTTTTTTCACATAATAGCTAATGCCTACAATTTAAATGAATTCCAAACAATTAAATCCATTTCCAAAATGAAAATCAAAGCAAAGAGCTCTAGAATTGAAAATTATTTCTTAGTATTTAAAATCAGACCATAAGAATACTAAATCATGATAACAGAACACTGGTAACTTTAAATCCTAACATTCAACGATGCGAACTAAGAAGCTTTTTAAAGATACAGATAGATGAGATTTACAAAATAGTTTCAAGTTTTAAAACCAGTTGGCGTTCTAAATTTATATCGATTTCAAGCACAGCAATCAAGAAAAATCCATTGTGTGAAAAAAATTTTCAAGGTGGCACAGAGAGAGGGGGCATTGCCATTTTTGATTTAACACAAGAGGCCCCATGAACAGGAAAAATTATAATAAAATACACAAAAAGAAAACATAGAAGCCATCAGATAGTGTGTTTGCGGTTATCAAATGTTCCTTAATGGCGGCTGAAAATAACAAAAAAAAAATTTTTATCAATTTAAATAATAAATAAAAATTAAATATTTTTCAAATTTATTCTTTAATTAGATTCATGTTTTGACTTTTAATTGATGATACTTTAACTAAACTGATGTAAAGTAATTACTTTAACATACAAGATGTTTTACATAAATATATAAATTGAATCATTCGGAATTTAAAACATCGAATTGATCCTCATATTTAAAGAATTTGAGAAGCATTGTTGAATTGGAAATAACTTCAAACATGAACACAGTTAAATTTTAAAAAATCAATAAGAAATAAAACAAATTTAATTAATATAATTACAAGTTTAATTAAATATATAAATTTTTCATAAATCCAGAATATAACAAACAATAATTTTTTAAACTTTTTACAATAATATATTTGAAAAGAATGAAATATATTAAAATCGAAACTTAGATAATAATTTTTTAAAGTACACAAACTTACTTTTAAAAATGCATTTTACTTGCAGTTTTAAGTTCGCAAATTTATTCATAAATTAAATAATTTTTGATTAATTTTCTTCATGAAATACAGTAATTAAAAAAGTAGTAATAATATAAGATAGATCAATAAAACAAATTTACTACGATTAACAAAAACATTAAATTTGTTATGATTTACTAATAAACGTTCCCATTCAAAATGAAAGATTAATAGCAGTAAATTATTACGAAAATTGGATTGATTACTAAATTTTCTTGTGATAAAATTACAATATAAATTTAACATCGAATACTTTATTTTTATTTTATTAAGATTTTAACTAGAATGTTAAAAATTATTATTTAAGATCCAATAATTTTTATTTACATAAAATGCTGATAAAAATCTAGATTAAATTCTGAATTATAACTTTTAATTTTCAATTTTTAATGTATAAAATTAAATTATACAGAAAGAAATATTCATTGACAAACTTAAGATTTTATCAATATTCGATCTTTAATTTAAATCATTTTTCGATGTAAAAAAAGTTTGAGTAAATGAATTGAGTATTGATGTTAAGTATCTTCATAAAATTTTTAGTTTTACATAATATATCAATATGATTAAATAATAATGTAAAATAAGACAATATAAGCATGTATTTAGTGGTAAAAAATTTAACTAATATATCCTGCAAACACTACCAATTAAAGTAAATCCTTTAGTACTATTTTTCCAAAATCGTTTAAATAACAAGAAGCTATTTTAAAGGTCACGTTATGTATCATGTACACATTAGTAAGTTAAAGTTATTCAATATTAAATACTCATAATAAATCTCATATATTAAAAATACATAGAAAAACAAATCTTAAAAACAATCTAATTTAAGAAACGTATTAATTTATAGAAATTTAATTTACAATTAAAACAAAAAATAATCCAAATGTTTGCGTAAGTACAAATATTAATTAAGAAGATTTTTCTGACAGTAAAATAAATTACATAATTTAGTACATGTTGTAAGATCGTAGTTGTCAATGCATAATAAAGATACGGTTTATTGACCGTATCTTATACATAAATAAAGCAATAAACGACAGGTATATAAACACAGTGTGTAAGAACCGAAAACTGATCGTTAATATCGTTGATATCAACTTTTCATATTATAAGAAATAGTCATCTCAGAGCAAACACAGGCGAAAGTGACAACACGCTCAAGATAGCTGACGGCGTTTAACCTACTGCGCTACTGTGTTTCCGGTAAGAAAACGACTCCCGCCGTCATAATATGAGAAATTTTAATACTGATGTCTCCCTGGAACGTGGGCAATTGTTGATCAGACAATTAAAAAGGATCCTTACCTTTGACTTGACCATCGAAGTGAAACAAATAGTCTTTTTCTTTCTTTATGGCAAGCGCCATGAGCGAGCGAGGTATATTTTTCCCAAGCACACACGATGAAAATCCGCCTACATATTTCGGTGGTTACTCCATAACACAGCTTTTGCCGGGTTTTTCACGTACAACGACTTTTGGCGTGACGGCGTCTTTCGCCATTGCGAAGATTTGTCGCTGGCTCTTATTTTTTTTTTCCCCCCTCCTTCGCTTTCAACTCGATTCCACCGCTGGCGCCCTCTGCCGTTCGTTGCTATGGCGACCCATCTCACCTGAGCAACGCGAAGATGGAAGATTATCCAATTTTAATAAGGGAGCCGGGAGAGGAAATATAGAAATTCGATGGAAAAGCGAGGCTAGCAGAAGAAAACAAAAAAATGTAAAGAGCTTTGATTTGTTTTTGTCGGCTAAGGTTTTTGAATTATTTAAGTCTTTTGCTGCTATATTTAGAACATGGTTTAGCTCCGGCGATTGTTATTTTTCAATTCAAATCGGCTTAAAAGGAAGTTTCGCTCTGAATTCCAGACCAATAGTTTCTGCAAATCTTTTATTTTAAATGTCATGGTGATGTAAAATTGCACAGCTTTATAACTTGTTTTTCTTGTCTCTCTCGTTTTTTTTTTTTTTTTTTTTTTTTTTTTTAAGTTTATTTTAAATAAAATTTTTCTAAGCATACTCTTATGCTCTATTTTAAATATTAAATTATTTCTTATAATTTTATCTGTTATAGCAATTTTAAAGAGATTTTTATTTTTTGTCTCAATTCTAATTTGTAATACACACGTATGTATACACATACATACTACACAATTTGTTTTCTTGTTTACAATTCTTAATATTCCTGTAAATACTTCCTATTTCGATCAAAATATTTCCTTCGAAATCTTATGCAGTTCATTTTGTCAATATTTTCCACTACTTGAGCATTAATTTCAATTTTCATAAATTAATTTCAATAGCAATATTTTTTTTTAAGTTGTAAGCACTTTTCTAGAGATTGATTTTTTATTTTCATTTTATTATTCAAATCAGGAGTTATTCTGCCCAGAGATTTTTTACTTTAATGAAGATATCATTTGGCAAATTAAGTAAACATTGTTTATCCTGATGACCAATAATTGTTGCAAGTCATTTAAATATCCACAGCACATTTCTTTCTAGCAGAACATTTGGTAAATAGTGGACCGTCTTCATGTCTGGCATGGAAAAGAACCAATAAATCTCCAAAACATACACCCCATCACATATACATGCAAAAACAAAGTAACCATCTTCAGCTGTTCAATAATATCTAGGATATATCCCGGGATCTTTTTCTCGGAAGAGCGGAGAGACAAATCTTGAGCTCAATCCCGTTACTATTTGACAATGAAAACATTTTCATAAAATAGGATAAATCGACTATAATTCAAGGAGTATTTTATGAAGGTTCCAAAAATGAAAAATGCCTAATTCGTTCCATAGTTTGTAAATGAAAATTTCTTTTTCTTTGATATATATTGTCCAAAATGTAATAAAAATTTGCAGTTTTAAATTTTGTGGTGATTAATGAGTTAAAAAACATTTTCATAAAAAAATATGCATTGTCTTAAACTTGTTGCTTAATGTTACTTATTAAATCAAGAAGTTAAAATTATTAACATGTATTTTCACTTCCAATTAAAAAAACTAACATATTTACATAGCATATTTTTCTTTTTGATGTCACAAACTAAGTTTACCACTACTAGTTATTTGTATCAGATGAAGATTATCAGTTTGTAATAATTGTACTTTTAATTGTTATGTAACTCGATACGTGCTCTCATTTCTCAGCTGTAAGATCTTGCAATATTTTATTTTTCTCGAATGAAAGCTTTGTCTTCTGTACTCTTATGTCTTTTCTATTCATGTCTCATCTTTAATTACTTTGTATAATAATCAATTATGGTGTTGTCTTTTTGGATATTGTATGTATACAACATAAATACTCTATAGCATTAGGTAATTTTAGAAGATATATATGTATGTGTAACTCTCTTATACTGTATCTTTCAATAAAAATAGAAAAGATTTACTAATAAAAGTAAAAAAGAATCACATACACAATTCTTTAAGTTCATCTAATACGATGTATACTTTATTACAATTATCTTAGATTTTTATATAAATTAAAAGTGATTTTCATGATTTAATATCCAACACATCTCAGTATATTCTGACTTCTGCGTGCACGTCTACCTGGGTAAGTGCCTTAAATACATAGTATAAAATATAAATTAACCTATTAAAATATTTTTAGTGGAAATTTAGAATCAACTCGTACAAATTCGATGTTTGCAAGTGACTAGACTGTCCTATGTGATTTGTTATGTTCTTGTTGTTCAGAAAGCCTTATCTGGAAAGTTCTAAACCCAGAAAAGAATAGTGTTTCAAGATAAAATCGTTCCACGAGAAGAAACTTTAAAAACTAAAAGAAATTGCCGTTGAGTTAATATCACAAAATCGTTATTAAAAAAAAGTTTCGACAGCATATGTTCAATGTTCATTAGTCCAAGGTTCCATTGCAACTAAACTTTCACATCAGCAGGATGGAACGAGATAAACCCCATCTACTATACCCGTACAAAAACCGTCAAGTTTCACTGTTGGACCCTGTATATTAATTATTTACAATATATTGTTATCAGTTGCTCTTTAGATATAGTAGAAGTTTAAAGAATATATTTTTAAACATTTAAATAAAAAAGTTACATAAGATTATGAGTTTGTGAGACAAATTAAGGTATAAATTCGTAAAATAAATAAAGAGCAAAACAAACTATTTTAATGTATACGTATTTTCAAATAAAATATGAATTAGTTGTATTAATCATTTTAATCTAAATTATTCTTTTCAAGCACATTTTTTTTTTAAAAATATTATGCTTTTATTTCTAAATAACTTTTTAGATACGCTATGAAAAGTTAACAATAAATAGTATAGATTGAAACTAAATAGTTTTTAGATACACTACATGACTTTGAAACTGTAACAATAAGATAAAGTGGCTACAAAGTGATAAAACTCTGCAAACAGAAAAAGAATAAATAATCTTTATTGTTAAATGATATTCATAATACAGTGCCATACAGTGCAGGAACTCAGTTGGTTCTGGACTACCTGGGTTGGCGACATACGAAGTATTACGTTTAATCACAAAGTCACTGAGAGTATGAATGTGGTCCTCAGGAATGAGATTCTCTATTTTCTATCAATCATTTGCCGCGTTTCGTCTTCTAAACAGGTCTGAAGCTGAGTCTGCAGATGGCGTTCACATATTAAAGTGTTCAATCGGTGAGTGATCAGGATAGAATGACCTTCTATAACCGTTTCATACACTCTATATCTGTTAGCCAATACGAGCAGTGCATAATCCAGCGTTATCATGTTGATAATGAGCATTGAACATTCTTTGAATATAGGTGAGATTCACCGTCATTATCCAAGTAGCGTTGAAGTGTACTATTGGCCGGAATATTAATTAGAGATGACTTGGAATAGTATAACATTGGATCTCAAACAATGAACCGTGCTATTACAAGGTACGGGTCCCACATTTTTGTCAGATCGGACCTGTCTCTACGTCGACGCAAAGTTCAATACTCGCTGTGACTATCACTGGAGAAAAAATTGCGTGTTTCATCTGAGAACACTACCCAGTGTCATCCATTCCCTCGTTTATACCACTCGAACTCGGTATCACAGCAAACGTTGGTGTCTATGCTATTGGGGCAAGGGAGCAATCTTCTTAACGTTCGCAACGAATTCAAACCTCTAAAATTCAATAGAGAAATAATTCTGATAGCAAATGGATATAATAATATCCAAGGTGCCTTGAACATGCTGTAGATTTGAGAATAGATTTGGTAAAGGTAGATCACCACTTTGTGTCTGCGGGCAGGTAGGAACATCTCTACATTACCTGAAACAGTGCCCAATGACCAAAGATTATCATATTAAGAGAAGTTCCACACAAACTGATGAAGCTTATATAAAATACTGCATCACTGAAAAATTTAGAAGAAGCAAACTTACCAAACTACTGAACCATCTGAGCATTAAAGGTCTAGAAATGTGCAAAGATCCCTTAGCTCCACGTCAGCAGACTCACATAACCACTATAGACTCAGATCTAGACTCAGAATAGTGAAATATTAACATAAATGAGTTTGGACTTTTACTCACTCTCTGTCTATATAGGGTGATTCAGCTCGTCGGTGACAAACTTTGAGAATCGATAGAGTACATCTAGACAAACATTTTTGAATAGGGAATGTAGGGTCCCTGACGCGATGGTAAGGCGCTAGGCGCTTTTGAAAATTTGGGTGCCGAAATTCGAAACGTCATAAAAACTAGGGAAATGGTTAGACTTTCTTGCTTTTTTCGGCGAAATGATTCTGTTTATTTAGACTTTCTTCAGTATCAATTTGATAAGCGTATCTCTTAAAACATTGATAGGGGGCGCTGTAGACTTTGGAGAGCTAGACAACAACTTTAAGCTCGTTATTTTGATAATTTAACACATGCTCGCCAAAGTTTATACTCTAACTTAAATTTTGAACCCAAAAGTAGAACCCTGCAAAAATCGTAAGAGCCGGAATAAATAGTCAAAGTACAAGGTGGTTGAAACTCGAAGGCTACTAAGAGATAAACAAACATATTTCTTGACTTTTGGCATGCATTTTCATGATTCTATTTGCTGGGGCTCTCTGAAACTCAGTTGAACGGTACAAAAAGAAACACTGATAGCGGGCGCTTTGGGCAAAAAACATAATTCGTTGACATTTCGGACGCTAACTGGAAACGAGGCGCTACGATCAGTTAGGAACAAAACAAGAGAGAAATTTACTTATCATAATAAGCTATTAAAACTGCAGTTTTTTTTATTTTAAACAAACCTAGCTGGTTTTAATCGTGCACAATGCGCACAATAAAATTTACATAAGGTGCTTTTTGCTGATTTATGCAAAAGATATCGTACCATATCGATATGCAAAAGATACGTAATGCGTAGACGACAACGCGAAATTTCGTAGTTGCATGAGCAGACACGTCTTTTGGACTTGCGGTACCTACTTAAGCTTCGGGTTGCTTGTCTGCAGATCGGTAATAGGATGGAAAGGTACACAAATTCTGAATTGGCTGACATGCATTTGGCGTATGGCGATGCTGGTTGTAACGGACGAGCAGCTCAGTGGTTGCACGCCGAATGTTACCCCAACAGGCAAATCCCCTGCCCTCGAGTACACCAGAGGTTGTCCGAGACTGGATCTTTCGACGGAGACAGGCCTGAACGGGAGCGATCAGTGCGCACCCCCGACAACGAAGAGGCTGTGCTTAACCTGGTTGAGGACAACCTAGGTCTTAGCACGAGAGATATCGCCAGACATGTTGGCATTTCGCAAGCAACTTCGTAGCGCATCTTACGTTCCCGGAATCTGCACCCCTACCACATCCAGCGGGTACAGTTGATCGGAGAACAGGATTTTGGCCCTCGAGTGGAATTCTCAAGATGGTACTTGGCGATGAGAGCCAGGGATCCCTGTTTTGTAAACAGCATTTTGTTTACGGACGAGTCCACCTTCAGCCGCCGCAAGGAAATGTGGAACGCCCTCAACAGTCATGGGTGGTGTGATGAAAATCCCCATGATACCAGAAGCCGAGCAGCCCAGGAGCGTTTCTCAGTAAATGTGTGGGCCGGCATTCTGGGGGATTGCCTCATTGGCCCTTATTTGTTACCTGAACGGCTGACAGGTGGAAATTACCTGATTTTCCTTGATCAAGTGCTGCCGCAGCTTCTGAAGGAGGGGCACGTACCCGAAGGTTCGCGTCGCCAGATGTGGTTCCAGCACGATGGAGCTCCGGCCCATTACAGGAACGACGTGCGTCTCCATCTAAACGCAAGGTATGGCCAGCGGTGGATCGGGCATGGGGGTCCAGTTAACTGGCCTGCCCGATCACCAGACCTCACCTGCTTGGATTTCTTCCTTTGGGGTTACCTGAAGGCCCAGGTCTACCATACACCTGTCAGCAGTGCTGAAGAACTAGTGGCGCGCATTGTGGCAGCTGCAGAGGAGATCAGAGATACTCCTGGCATTGTTGGAAACACACACTCCTCAATGCGACGGAGGTGCGAAGCCTGCATTATGGCCCAAGGTCGAAATTTCGAGCATCTTCTTTAGTGTTATTTTTTGTAAATAAATTTCCAATATCATTGATGTTTTTGGTCTAAATTTATTCAGAAGTGTTGAGCAGAGGTAGAAAATGTGTTTTCATTATTACTAACTGATCGTAGCGCCCCATTCTCAGTTAGCGTCCGAAATGTCAACGAATTAAGTTTTTTGCCCAAAGCGCCCCCTATAGGTTTTTCTTTTTGTACCGTTCAACTGAGTTTCAGAGAGCCCCAGCAAACAGAATCATGAAAATGCATGCCATAAGTCAAGAAATCTGTTTGTTTATCTCTTAGTAGCCTTCGAGTTTCAACCACCCTGTACTTCGATAATTTATTCCGGCTCTTACAATTTTTGCAGGGTTCTACTTTTGGGTTCAAAATTTAAGTTAGAGTATAAACTTTGGCGAGCATGTGTTAAATTATCAAAATAACGAGCTTAAAGTTTTTGTCTAGCTCTCCAAAGTCTACAGCGCCCCCTATCAATGTTTTAAGAAATACGCTTATCAAATTGATTCTGAAGAAAGTCTAAATAAACAGAATCATTTCGCCGCAAAAAGCAAGAAAATCTAACCATTTCCCTAGTTTTTATGACGTTTCGAATTTCGGCACCCAAATTTTCAAAAGCGCCTAGCGCCTTACATCGCGTCAAGGACCCTACATTCCCTATTCAAAAATGTTCGTCTAGGTGTGCTCTATCGATCCTCAAAGTTTGTCACCCACGATCTGAATCACCCTGTATATATAACAAACCCCTCGAATTACCAAATATGTATGTTTATGTATGTTTATATGTATGTATGAGTGTATACATACATGTATGTATGTGTGTATATGTGCATGTTTATATGTATGTGTATTTTTTTTATATTTTTGTGTGTGTATTTGTGTATATATATTTTTTCTTCTTTTTAAAATTCAATTTTTTTTTATTAAACAAGAAATCCAACCTTCACTTTCTTTTATTTTTCTCCCTATTGAAAGTATCATTTCGGCAATGTATAATCAATATTGTATTCCAATAGTTATTTTTTACTGTCATTGTACTGTGGTGTAGATTTCTACTGAAAAGATAGTCTTCAGGCCTTAAGATTCACCATTACCACCTTAATTTTATTTCAAATAAAGTCATTTGTATTAGAGTCCCTCTACTGATGATGGAGAAGTTTAAACCTGTTAACCAGTTGGTAAAGTTCAGGGCTTCTCCACATCGTTATGTATGTATGTAGATTTGAGATCTAGTGGCTCAGTAGCTTCAAAGCCGCTTCCCGTTAAGATCAGCAAAGTGAAACTTCATTGGCCCTGGCAGTGATTGGGAGGGTGACCATATTCTCTGTCACAAAATTGATATGGCTCCGTGGGTTGGGGACGTGTCCAAGTTAATCTGTGACGTCCACAGTACTTTCACAGGTGTAGCATGGATGTGGAGAGGAGGGTGTCAGATCAGGTATGATTTCGTTACCTGATCCTGGTTCAAAATTTCTTGGCGCTTGATAATGGGTGAGTATTCGAAACCATTAATCTTACGGAATCAGGGTGATCACAGCGATCACTATCGCTGTTTGGTGGATGTGGCGATCCACATGTGTTAACATTATTAAGGAATACTTAATTAGATACATTTGCTAGTTTCAACCATCTTTAACCGTCATCACCGTCTCTATGTAGACGCATCCGGGTATGTGTCAGCTGACCAACTTCTTTTTTCACTCCGATTACTACACCCCTTGTAAAATCATCTGTCTGCTGAAATTGTCACCTTTGTGTGATGGTAGTTTAGCATTCCCTATTATTTCCCGAGTCTTCTGAGATAGGAACAAAATTTCTGCGTTTATATATTCTCTAACAGAAATGACGCTAGGATTAGTCATCCATTTTGCAGGTTTCTTTCTCCATATCTTATTCGATGTGAATGGGAGATCAGCATATTTCACATCATTTGGATAACTTGTTAAGGTGCGTTTACCCTGAAATTAGAAATACTTTCAGGTTTCTCCTTATTAGTGTTGAATTTTTAATGTTGCGTAATATATTTAAAACATTGTTCAGTCTTACAAAGATAAATAACAATAGTTTGTGTAATCATATATTTCATGTTTGTTTTCATTTGTTTTGAAACAAACACATTTACACAAAATCATCTTTTTTTCAATGCTGCTAAAATATTTTCAATTTTATTTCCTTAAATTTTTAACACGCCCGGGTTCTAGAATTTTCATCTTTATCAGCACTGTAAAGAAGTGGTGGTACCTTATATAGTATAGCTCTAAATGAATGTGCCATGGTGGCTCCGAAAGTGAGTGGGTCTCCCTAATTTAGAAGGAGGGGCTAAGGTTAAGATCCCCAGTCTTGGCCTACCACCAAGCCATGTAGGATATTGTGATCAAGACATATTTAACTTGTCCAAGTCACCATTAATGAACACGACGAATCTTCGTTTGGGTCGAGATTCGAATTCACTGCTTTCCGATAACAAGAAAGAAGACCCTAACTAAACAGGCTACTGATGCCACTAATTAAAAATTTAGTCATGTAAGTTTTGTCATGTAATCACATAAATTATTCTAAAAAGAAGTTATCGGCATGAAATTGTTAGAAAAACATGCAACGTTTCGCACCATAAATGTGCTTTTACCATGCCAAAATTCCACCCTCTGTTAATGTAAAATCATTCCCTATAAACATTTGCCATTCTTATTTTGGTATTCACAATTTATTAATATATACATTAAAATAAACACATTTTTCCCTCATTTCACTTGTTGACAGGACATAAATTTAACTAGGAAATTTAAATAAGCTGAATATATTATATTGACAGTGAATAAATATTAATACAGCACGTTTCGGAGATCCCAAGTGCAACCTTAGCTACTGCTACCAACGCCAAAATAGAGAGATATGAATGGTATATTTCTATATGAATATCTATCCAGCTAAGATCTCAATACTTTTCTTGTTTTCCATCCAATGACATATACATAATATATATTGTCCAATTTATCAAGAAAAACTAATACTTTTGATCTTAAATATTTACAGCAATTTTGAGTTCTTGTTCTATTCAATATATGGTGTTAAGTATGTAAAATAGAAGCGACAGGTGAAACAAATATCTTATTTCTGAGTTGGGTATAACTAAATGATCCGAGTACTTTTTATTCAACTCAATAAATACAATAATGAAGAAAACTAAAAGAAATTAATCCTAGACTGGAAAATATGAAGACGTTGTTAAGCCAAAAGAAACAACTTGCAAGTTTTTCAGACAGACAATTTAAATATTAACAATATCTTGATTAATTGTCGAGAAAATAAACTAATCTAAACAAAATCTCAGGAGAAATTTATCGAAAGATTAATGAATTGAAAGAATGGCTACAAAAGATTTTTGAGCACAAAAATTCATTTTATTAAAATAAGTTCATTTCATTTGAAGCAATTTGAAATTAAAATCATTTTAAGCTAAAGTTTCTTGTATCTATTAGATATTTCGGCATCATGTAAACAAGAAAAAAAAAAAAAACACTCAAGAAAAGAGTTTCTTGAGTTAGTCTTGCATTTAGTCTATTTACATTTAGAAAAAAAAAATGTTTAATGTTCTGATTAATTCCTAGATTTAGATAACTTAAAAAAAAAGCAAAAGTTGCTCTGAAATCTTATTTAAAGTATGCAAAAATTACTTCTTGGCCTTTGTTCCGAATGACGATCCTAGACGCCTAAGGCAGGCAACAAACCTGCACACCGTTACTTGAACTCGGTGGATGACTACCAAAGCATCCACCAGCTGTACACCAACTAGCCACGAAATGACGTCAAGTATGACCAAATTGAGGTGGAGCTTTCCATCAAACGAAGTATTCAGCATGTTTAATTTTTCCATCTACAACCAAGCAACGGGTTCATGTTTACAACCAATTCACATGGTGTCTGTGAAATTGTGCTTTAAATTTTCTGTGGAAATTGAAAGTATTACATTAATGTTTTAAAAATTAATTCATTTTAATAGCTCAACATATTTTTTCATAGAATTTTATTTACAATATAAATACTTATTTATATTTTGTATATATTTGATTATATTTTGTAATTAGTAACAATTTCTTGCAGGACCCCGTGATGAAAATTATTTGAAATAAAATAAAAATATCAACTGTATAAAAATGTATCTGAATTAATCAACAGTAATTTTGAAAAATAATTCTTTCATAAGATATTTCACAGTATTTTTTAAAAACTATAAGTTTGCTAATTAGCTGCCTTATTGATATTTAGTTAACCCTGCCTTATTGATATTGTTTTTTAAAACTAGAATACTTTTAGGCTAATACATTTCTTTTAATTTAATAAAAATTAATTTAAAAACTTGATAATTTTAATTTTAATTTTCTTTATTTCGAACAGAAATTTTTTTTAATTTAGTTATTATTGTATTATATATGTATCAGTAATTTGCATGAATATTAACATGAAAAATAAAATTAACTGTATTATTATTTATATTATTCTGTTAATTATTATGTATATATTATATGGAATAGATTAGTGTATGAAATATAATTATTAATTGAATTAAGATTTTTAATTTAATGCAAAGAAGTAATGCTTAAAAATGTTTACTAAGTAACACATTTTTGTAAAAGTATTTCACAGACATTTCGATCTATATAATTATCATAATTTAAATTATGATCTTAATTAAGGATTAATTTTAAATGAAATACTTTTAAATCAATTCTAAATGAGTTACATTGCAACCAAAACCTTAAGCTTTTCTAAATTTTTCTCTGTGTAAGAGGTATTACTTATTTTAGAACACTTACTATCAATTAGATCCTTTATGTTTTTAATAAAATTTGGTGTTTACATTATTTATTTTTCCTTCAAATGATTTTATAACGACTTTTACAATTTAATTTATACGAAATCATAATTGGAAATATTCTCCAAATCAATTTATTTTTATATGAAAAAAAGCGTGAGGGTACAATAAAATACATTGCAAACGAAAAAACAATAATATTAGAATCCGAATTGTAAATAATCTTTCCTTGGTCAATGTTTGGAATGATGTCATTAATCTCGTGGTTATTTCGTAAGTGTCTGGTTTACCAGATTTACCGAATCAACAAAACACACACGCACCAATTATTCACAAAACAGACATCATCTACAAGACACCCGGTGTGCAGGTTTGCTACCTGCCTAAGGATCTCAAGGTACCAGAAACCTCCTGGTCTCTTATGAAAATTCCCTCTCTCTTGGAGAAAAACAAACAAACAAACAAACAAAAAGATAATGACACAATGTTTTTATATTATTTTACATTATATTGTTTTACATTATTATTTTACATTATTTTGTTTTTATATTATTACAGAAAAATTATCAGTATCACCACTTGTTACAACAAGATGAACTTTTATGACATTTCAAATAATAAGCAGTCTGTTATTTTTACATCTGTAGCGATTTGTTGAGCTCTTGGTAGTGCAACTGCTTCGAGTGTACCCTTGGCTGCCGGTCAGCGATTGCGAAGAGGCAACGGTTCGTAAAGATTTTTCCTCTGTGCCCACGGAGGCCAATGTAAGTAGTTTCTCTTGCAAAATGGAAAACTCATTTCTTAAGTGCAGTTGTTTGAGAACACCATGTTCTGTTCCTAGCTTACAGAAAGCTCCTTCGATGTTCATGTCAACTGCAAGGACGCTTCCTGGATCACCGTGACATCTGGAGGCATCTGAGTACAAAATATCAAGAAAATTTTTTTCAAGGCTTTTATATCAAGAAAATTTTCAAATCTTTTATACCAAAATGGCTTTTTTTTTAGAATCAAAATTTTCAAATGACTGAAGTAAAATTGCAATTTTTGGACGATTGAATAGTACTTTGGCACTGAGCACCACTAATGGCACTATTTAAATAATAATAACATAAATGAAATGTAATGAAATATAATATATAAAAATGATGCGATAACTTAAATGAACAATGAACATCACAATATCACTGGATATGAGTTAAGAGAAATTATTCGAAAAATTGCTGTTGCTGTGCTTGGAAAGCATGTACAAATTCTTGAAATTAAGTTTGATGCATAGTATAACAAAAAAAAAAAAAAAAAACGAATATTTAAAGGGCTTAGCTATCCGGGGAAAGTACACTAACCCGCAATCGAAACTATTCGATTGGCTGGCCCATAAACAATAACGTGATCCCAGATTCGTGATTTGATACATGGGTGCCAGATACACTGAAAATATAACACACTGTACTTGCTGCCATATGCATGCCATCATCCCATCGGCATCTACAGCTGAGCCGCCAACCGAACAGTATTGCTTCAGCACATCGAACATTGCCCAGGGAATTCAGGGCACTTCAGGAAGTGGCCGGCCAAAATCGCATATACGCTAATAATTTCCAGTGTATCAGACATTGGCCACACGCTCCAGCCAATGTGAGATTTAGCTGGCCAATTCGGAAACTGGCCGAACTTCGGGCTTTGGCTGTAACAGATATACAAAAAATTGCTTTAATTAAGTTTCACTTCACTAAAGAAAATAGTAGTTGAAAAAGCCTTAAAAAATATAACAGATCGAAATAAAAATTGATATTGACTAATTATGACTGATCACACTGATATTTATTCCAAATATTCATAAAATAAAATAAAAATTGGTCTGGGGGGAAAATATTGGTTTTTATAAAAAAATTGGTTGCTCATGATGATATGTATCGATCTAACTAAAATAAATAAATAAAGCTCATGGTAACTCATGCCTAGCATTACTTAAGATAGTTGGGTTTAGTGATTATTGGCAGCATTCCTGATGATGCTTTAATTATTTATACTGATGGCGGTAAAGATGTGCATTATTATGCGAGTAATGGTGTCTTCATCTGCTATACTGGGGATCTGGAGGAGGAGATTTATTTTAGAAACCCTGACCATTGCTCAGTTTTTGGCACTGATCTGCTCGCTATTGAGGCGGGTTTGCTTGTCATCCGAAATAATATTCCATTTGGTGATCTCTCGATTGCCATAGACAGTTGCAGAGCTATTCAGTATTTGGATGCGAGAATGCATATTGATGATATGATCGGAATTTCCATCCTTCGTCTGCTCGTGCAACTTTCTCGCACCCACTGCATACATTTGAAATGGATTCCTTCTCATGTGGATATCCATTCTGAACCTGGAAATGAGAAGGCGGATGTCCTAGCTAAAAGGAGTGCTACTAGTTCTTCTCCAATTGATGCTGTTCTCCTTACACTGTGTTGCATTTTCTTCGAAAAAGAAATGTCTGGGCTATCTGGAGCATTCAACCTGCTCATGATTGGAATTCCGATGATGATCCTGGTGATTCCATTGCTTTCAAATGTTCTAGAGCTGACCAGATTACATATTCTAGGTTTGCTTGTGGCCATCTTCGTGGCTTTAAATTTGATGGGAAATGTAATCTCTTTCCTACCTGTTGTAAATGTGGTACCTACCTTTTACGAGGCTTGCCCTCAACAGTTTTTCGTGTATCTGAGATTTACAAAAGATTTTCTTGCGAATCCCTTGGTGTTTCTAGGTTTTGTAAGTATTGAGGGACTCATAGATCTGGTGCAGCAATGCTACACCAGATGGGATCAGAAACAACAATAGCAAAATAAATAAAAAAGAAGATTGCATTAAGAAGATGAGGTAATTTCAAGAAAGAGACTAAAAGACGCTATATTTACATTACACATTACAGAAAATAATAGAAATTCCATGTTCTTAGACTAAAGTTAGAGAACATGGTATTTACATCATTCTGAGTCTGAACTTTTCACAACTTTGAATTTTGTCAATTGAGGATTGAATTACCCCCTTGAATCTATTCTACAATTATAATAACTTAACATCAATTGCATTTAAGAAATCCGAATGGTAACAAATTATAATAAATAACTCTAATCCAATCGGTGTGAAGAAGAGCGTTGATGGACTTGAACAGACAGATTCATTTGGTATTAAATATATTTGAAGCAGGAAAGAGAGCAATTGTTTCGATATCAATGGGGAAAACGGTTATATCATTGTATAAAGCATTATCCAGGGCTTTGAAAACTTGTAGAGAACGGAAAAAATTGTTTGACATATCTGTCAGCACAATTCGGGGATATTTACGAAATATCCAGGAATGTTATCAAATTATGCTAAAAATTTCTCATGTTGAGAAGTTGCTTTTTGTTAACCTGCTAATAAGAGAAACACTTGCTGCGAATTCTTTCTAAAATAAAAATGAAAAATACATAACTAAGGAATATTTTTATAAGTATAGATAAAGCCTATTTCTATCACCACAGTTCTGTTCAATAATCAAAATAGCAGCACTTGGGAAATAAAAAAAAAATCCATTAAAAATAAAATCGATGCTTTTTTATCCTTAAAACATCAGTGCAGGGTGCATGTAAATAGTAGCCCACTTTATTTCTAAAAAATATGCCTTTTATGATTCGGCAACTTGCAGTGTTAGTAAAAGAAAAATCTATGAACTTCTTTTATGTAACTATTTCATTTCAACATAGGAACATCGCGGGTATAAGAATGACATTTTTCTTATATAAGATAAATATCTTCATTTACTGCAACTTCAATGAAACAGTTGTTGAAACTTCTTTTTATAGGGGGAAATTTCGAATTGTTGCGATTTCAGGCTGTTGATTATATAGAGGCTGTTTCAAACTGTTGATTATAACAGGAATCTGATTACGAATTTATTTGGAAATTCAATTTTAGCAACAATTTGCAGCACCATTAGTGATATACTCCATATGTTGTAGAAAAAGGTATTTTTTGTTTAGGGGAAATTTAGCTTTGTGTGTGTGTATTTTAGTCCAATGATGGAGCAGATTGTTTCTTCTGGGACTTTGGCCTAGAGACAATTGAATGTTGATTATTATTTACTTTTCTGAGTATTATTTATAACTATGTCAAACTATAAGTCATTATTATATAAATTATTTACCATATTTTGGATTGAATGATGGATGCGCTATTTATATTTTATTTCAATCGACGATAAACATATAATCAGATTAAACAGTCTGAAAAAGTTTCAAGAATCAAATGACTGGAAAATAATCATTTTCCTAGGAATCAGATCGAACTTTGTATCCTGATTTTGGAAATAAATTAAAAGAACTCAGCTTTATATCTGAACTTTAACTTTTGAAATTCCTTTCTATATATGACTGTAAGCAATCCTGTTTCTACAATTCAATTCCAGTCTAAAATACAATTTTACAAATACAAGTAACAATTTTTTCTGAAATTAAAACTATCTGATGAATATTAATTTGCCACAAATTATAAATGAAGACTTTAACTAGTCATTATAGTTTTTGTAAACTTTCTTCTCAGTGAATAAATGTTTATTAAGATAAGAGTATTTTTAAGGAATCTTTCTATATTGGATTTACGAAGTTATAGTATTTTTATTGTTAACTTTGTTGAAAATTTAGAATCTGTTAACATTTCAAATATATTTTTGTATATGAATGATAATTTAAAAGTTTATTGCTTATAATTTGTTTTTTGTGATCAACTTTAAAAAATTACTTTAGAAGTTTAAAAGAAGGCGACTACTACTCTTAAATGAGGATACAATGGAACAAAAACTTTTAAAACAATAATGCCAAAAAGATTTTTTCACTAATTTGGTGAAGAATTTTCTTTCTTGATCTGACAAATTTTCTTTGAAATTTCCAGAATAATCATCAGAATTAATCTTAATGTTTATTATTGGAGACAATTTTGGATAACTTTTAACTTGTTTGTTTATTTTCCGATTAGATTTGATTTTGCTTGTTGTTTTCACTCCTTTGCTTTAAGAAATATTGCGAACAATATTTCTTAAAGGGTAGACGTTTCGCAGAGTATTTTCATCTTTTCATGAATTTTTAAGAATACTTAAATTATTACTTCCATATCTTTTTAAACTGTAACTGCAATGAAAATTTAGCTATTTAATGCTCTCAATGAATTAAGATATTCTTATGTAAGCAATACTTTTTTTACAATATCATATATTATCTGTAGTTAATTAAACGAGTGCATTTTAATAACTGTAAGTTTAAGAAATTCAAACACTACCTTGTTAAAATTTATAAAATATTGCATACAAATAGCAAGTTTTGTTCATAAAACTTCCATTTATTTTAAGCATTTAAATGATCTATTGATGAAAAAATGCCTCCGTTTCATTATCAAACTTTCATGATTTTATCATTTATGATAGATCATAAGAGTTTGATAGATCATGAAAGTTTGATGTGTCATACCTATGCGGTGATAAGACCGCATAGGTATACACAAAGGACTAATGTGTATGATGTTTAAATAGTAAAATTATCGGTTGCCCTAGAATACAAGCGTACACAGATTTCAGAATTCATGATTGTAAACCTGCCAGATGTGTTCCTCTCACGTCAATTCACTGTCACCCGTGGTTAGACTGGAGTAGAGAACATGAAATGTGGACGTCATCACAGCGTATTTGTGTAATATTTTCCGACCAGTGATCGCTTAGAATGCAATCTGATTGATGCCGGACGTTCATATGGAGAACGTCAGGTACTCAGTACCACCAAGACGACAATCATTACACGCCTACGAAATCGGATCCATAACAGGCCAAATGTATTGGGATATCATTCTGGAACAACATGTCCGTTTCTTAAAGGGCACTGTGGGTGCTTAATTTGTGTTTATGGATGACAACGTTTGTCCTCGCCAATCTAACTTTATTAACGACTACCATCAATCAGAGAATAACATCCGTATTGAATGGACAGCATTCTCCCCGGATTTGAATCCGATAGAGCATTTGTGGGACATATTTGACATACTGAATCACAGATCGTTAATCATCTCCTAGATCTGCACCAAATCTTTGAAAATCGTTGCTTGCTTAATGGAGTTCTTTTCCCCAATTGCTCCATAATGTAATTCTTAGAATGTATCGGCATTGTACAAGTTGTATTTCCTCGTAGGAGAGGTATACGATGTATTAACCATCATACTAAGAATGTACTGTTCACTGTTAAAAAAAACGGAAGAAATACAGTAAAAATCACTGTTATTTAAATAGCTATAACAGGAACATTGAAGATTACAGTAAATTTTACTGTAAAATTCAGAGAGAGAAAATCGCTTGTCACTGCGCATGCGCTTCAAATTGGTGGGATTATCGTTTGCTTTTATTCTAAAACGACGCCATTATTTATTTTCATTTGCATTCGTTTCCATGAAATTATAAATGTTGCTTGTGTTTAGAATTTTGAAAAGTTTGAATTTCCCTTGTAACTGAATCACCAAATATAAGGTAAAGTACAATTTTCTTATTATTTTTTATACAAACTATTCGTTTACTTTTATTGATATAAATTCGTATAAATTTGATTGAATATTTCAGAAAATTCTAAGCTCAATTTATATAAAGGAGTTTGAATAAAGTGTCAATATATTTTTACTAGTTTATTAAAATTTAGAATGTTTTGTACTAGTTTGTTGATATAGCTGATTGATATTTTAATCGTGAAAACTTCTTAGAAATTATAATAATATTTTATTTAAGCGTTTTGATTGTTATAAAAATTACTTGATTATCGAATTTCATTTTCTAAAGAAATAGAATTATATGTTTTATATTTTTTTAGAATTCTTTTATTAAATATGTTAAATTCCTAGAATAAAAAGCTATAGAATAAAGAACTATAATTTAGAAACAGAAGTACATGAGTGAATGCTTTGTAATTTGTTTTTGCCTAATTTATTTAAAATATGTTGTGCTCAACATTTTTTCTAATACTATTGTATACGTATGGTAATTTAGTATTATAGTAAACATAGTGCACATTAAACGTTACCTTCTAACATAGTTACAATTTTTTTAAAAGTTAAAACATTTTAAATATGTAGATGTTTTGGAAGATTAAAAAATTACAAAGGAGGATTTGTAAAGAAAGTTTAATAGAAAAGTCACATAATAACTATTAATAGTAGGACTATGCTGGCTAAAGTCTTTTGATGTCAACTCCAGGCACATTTGAAAACTGGAATAGTTGTTAAATTTTTGCAAGCAAATCTGCTGTATGTCTAATTTCTATTTTTTGTATTTCAGGTGCTCATTCAACATTAACCTTTGTCGAGGGACAAAATCCAAAAAATCTGTCAAAGATGGTGTTCAAGCACGCGTATTATCTCTTTTAAATAATTTGTCTAATTTTGAATGATTATGATTAAAATGTAGGATAAATAAAGAAAAAAAGTTCTTTGCTATTGTTTGTGTGTTGTCAATTATTCAATAGAAACTCTTTATTTCCACAGAATTTTTATTTGCTTTTATTATTATGGAAAAAAGTTTAAAAGAAAAAAAATCTAAATAATATCAAAAAGTTAACTAAAATTGTCTGTACAGTATAATTGAAATACCATATTGTTAACTAATTGCCCTTCGTATTTTTAGTAAAAAGGAATTTTTTGAAGGTTTTATTCTATCCTTAGTTTATAAAATGGTTGGTGAATCAAATATTGATTTTATGTTTAGTTTTATATCTTATTCAATATAACTATTCTTTCTTTATTTCTTAAAAATTCGTTACAAAAATTCAACCTACATTTAAAATTACGACTTTGGGGTAAAAAGTCTAAATAACTAATCATCGTGTATGGTATTGAAAGTTTAATAATTAATAACAGAATGTTCTGAAAAATGATATCTTCTGCAATGTAACATTTATATTCTTTATGCTACGTATATTGAATTACAAATTGCTTCATATTCAATCATTAATATTTGTTAAATTACTTAGAACATAATAAGAAAGTTGGCTATTGTGTATTTTATGCTCTCAGTTAAAATAAAAATATAACAATGATATGTTTCAATGAATTTCAATTCTACAAGAAATTCAATAAAATTGGTCAAAAATCAGAAAGGGTTTTTGTATTTAAACATCAAATATCTTAACATTTGATAGAATATGAAAGAAATCTCTTATATATTTCAATTGGAAATCATTTAAATAACAATCATAGTAATTAAACATTGTGTCTAGATTCATTATATATTTATCTTTAAATATTTATCAAATTGCTTATGCAAAAAATATTTGTAAAATGAAAAGTATATATTTTAAATTGTTTGATTCTAAAAAATAGTTAAATATAAAATGTTTTAAAAATAATTATGTTATAATATAAATCTTTCTGCATCCATAATATATTATGAGTTTCAAGAGGACATTAATGCACTTATTTAATGATAAAAGGGATGAATTAAATTTTCTTAATTGCATTTTCTTGTCATGAGAAAAATAATCTACACATTTCTTTCAAAAATTATCTTAACATAAAAATTAATTTTTAAGTAAATGTTTCATAAGAACTATAACAAAGTGGAGGAGAGAATGAAAATAGAAAAAAAATTATGAAAACCTGATGATAGCTGTAAATAGCAAAAGGTTTAAAATAGGTTCTGGAAAGGTTGAAGTAAAATGCATAGTAAAAAGTGCAGTGAAAATTACATAAAAAAATGCAATAAAAATTACATAAAAAATGCTGTAAAAATTACAGCAAAAAGTGCTGTAAAAATTACAGCAAAAAGTACTGTAAAAATTACAGCAAAAAATGCTGTAAAAATTACAGCAAAATATGCTGTAAAAATCACAGTTAAATATGCTGAAAAATATTTACGGGTATGCTGTAAATTTACAGTAGATTATACTGGCGCCCAAATTGCCAGCACTTTTTGCTGTAAAATAACAGTGTTTTTTTTTTAGAGTGTTCAACAGTTGACAAGTGATAGTGTACTAGGGAGCTGTGATCTTGGTTTGAATGCGTTGTCACACATGCATCTCACTTTTGTACTTTCTCATTTGTTTAATATATGGGCTTTATAAATATATCCCTTTTTCTGCACTTTTAGTAGACAGTTCCAGCATTATCCTTAATTTATGAACATGTATTGTAAATTTATACACGAGCATATCAGGGGAACTTTATAAAACCTCGTTACTCGCAGAGTAGTGGAAGAACCAGTATCTGTGCAGCACTTATTTTTAAGGTCTTAAACCATTTTATAATTAAAATTTAATAACTACATTTATTTTAAAATTTATTTGATTTATTTTTTCCTTTTTAGTTTCAGACTTGGTAAAAATAAAATAAATATTACCAGGGATTTTTTCACATATCACAAAACAGAGAATAAGCGCCTTTATAATAGATTCAACACTACTATGATTGGAAATCATGCTGCCAATATATGACAATTTAAAGATATAGCAAATTTAAAAATGTACAGATAAAAAAAAGAAAGAAAAAATAATTAATTTAACACTAGAGATGAAGCTACTCCAAGTACCTGAGAGTTCTGTAGTTCACAGGAGGAAACTTTGAATAAATATATAAAATTAGAATTTTTTAAAGTAAAATTAAACAAGGAAATAGTTCTTAAAGTGTAAATGCATTGAATTTATTACTGATAATAGCAGTTCACTTAAAATGTTAGGATATTCAGGATTAAAAAGGATTTTAAATCCAGTTTCAAATGAAATAGGTAATAATTTTTCAGTGAATTTAGAAAACATTTAATTAATTACTCAGACGAAATTGTTAAAAAAATTTCTGAAATAAGTGTAGCACTTGAACTATAAGTATAGTAATTTTCTTAAAAATTAACATTGCTACCAAATTCAATAAATCATGTTTGGGAATCAACAGTCAGTTAATAATAAGAGAAAAATAAATTTATTTACTTTGGGAATGAAAAAGTTAAAAGATAAATATAAATTAAAATATTAACAGAATTTATATTAAAAATATGATTGGAAAAGTGCTAAAAAATACTATATAGATAGTCAGTAAATTTATTCAAATACAATGTATAATAAGTTAATATGACTTCATTTGCTCCCTTATTAGGATATGAAATTGAATACTAATATTCAGTTATCATAATGGAAAATGAAAATTTCGGCACTTGGGATCACTTTGAGAATGGAATAATTTTTGACCATAACTTTTCTTTAAAAAAACTCATCGAAATAAGATTTGCTACACATACGTAACAACTAACAATTAAAGACTAAAAAACGCCTATTTCTGATGATCGGGGATTGCCTGTTAATTGATTAAAATTGCGTTAACCCGTTCTTTTGTTAAAATTTAAAAATGCTAATATTAAAAGACAGTTTTGGATTGCAAAAATTGATGGAACAATACACTTATAATATGTTAAAATATTTATTGGAATGTAAAAATTTTTATTAATGCTTAGAGGTAAGTAATTTAGACCATTATGCAAGGAGTAAATGGGTGGAATATTAAAATTAATTGATACTGTTATGATGTTAAATTAATTTTATGCTGAAAATTTATGACACTTTATTTAGCACCCAATAATTTATTATCTTCTAGGAAAGAACATAACACATAATATTTCATGAAATAATTACAAACTAAAATTACTTCTAACTTTCACCACAAACATCATAATTCTCTCCCCCTTTCTCTTCAGAAACAAAACAATATCTGACGTCATCTCCCTGACTCCGTTGTGCCATCTTGCAATCATAGAAATCATTACAGCTTTATAATCCTCCTCTCTTGGTGAAAACTTTTCTCATAAACACGACATTCGGTGTCTAGGGTGTCCCCGAATGCCGTGTACAAACTTATATGGGAGGTAGAGAACATCGTGAGGAACCATAATTGCATAGGAAAGCATGGGCGGAAAGCGGTAGATGGCGCTTTACGTGAGCTCGCAAGTTAGGAAAGTGTGGTTTCTTCATTTCAGACACGGACAGCGTGCAGTGAACATGCCATTGGATACTGGATTTTTTTGTCTGGGGTGCTATGAAGATCCTTGTGTATGATACACCTGTCATTTCTGAAATGGAACTGGTGGCATGGATATCCATTTCTGTTGTTACGATCCATGAAATGCTTGGTGTTTTCGAACATGTCCATCAATCCATGTCGTATTGGTGTAGTGCGTGTATACATGCCAATGACCACCATTTTGAACACTTCCTCTGATCATACTTTTTATTTATTATTCGTTTTTTGTTTGATAAAGCATTTTACACTGCATTCTGTGTTGTGGCGTTATTGCCTTTATGTCTTTTTTTTATCTCGCTAGGGTTACGTTTACGCCCATGATTTCCTATGTAATCATGTCTCCTCACGATGTTCTTTACCTCCACTTCAAGTCTGTACATGGCATTCGGGGACACCCTGTACGTACCAATTCTAGCTAAGTATAATAGCTTACACTAAGAAATGCACTCATCTTATCCCTTCTTAATTAACAATTTGAAACAAACATAATCATTAAAAAAAAAAAAAAAAAAAAAAAAAAAAACATCCATTTACAAATTGTACTAAGATACAAGAAAATATATACTAAAATTTACTTCTATCAATTTTATTATTAATTACATATTTTCGAATTTTTAAGGACACGACTTAAGCTGTCTGCATTCTGATGTTGTTTTCTCTTACAACGAACTATTTCTTAGTAAAAGGAGAGAAAAATTAAAGCACATCATAAATGTGGAGGATTCGTTCCGGTATTTTTTTCTAACCGCACTAATGGATTATGATCAGTTTTCATTATAAAACTTTGGTGACGTACAGCAAAAAAGGTAGCGGTGCATTCTTTCTCTGTAGTATTGTATTTTTGTCCCGTTGGTAAAAATTTCCTACTTAGAAATATAATAGAATGTTATTCGTTAACAAATATTTGGGACATCACTGCTCCAACTCCACTGTTTGAAGTGTCATACTGGATAATAAACTGTTGTATAAAATCAGGGCTGTACAAAACGTGGTAATTAGACCAGAAATGTGAAAGTTTTTTTTTTCCGATTCTTCGAAGGCATTTTGGTAAAAGCTATTCCACTCGATAGTTGATTTGCGATACTTGCCTTTTAGTAGGTTGGTTAGAGGAGTTACTATCAGAGAAAAATTAGAAATGCATCTTAGATAATAGCCAGATAACCCCAAAAAAGGCACGGACTTGAGTCTTGTTTATTAATACAGGAAAATCTTTGATGTGACTTGGACTTTTAATTCTTAATTCTTTCGGAAGAGATGTTTCTTCATCCTTATACTACCAAATGTCCAAGGGATTTCACGCACGCTTGGGCAAATTGACAATTTGATGGTTTTATGTGCCTCTTCACAGCACTTAGCATAATTAAAATGTCCTCTAGATGTTATAACTGATCAGCCACAATGTTTATAAAATATGGCCACATCAGCCAAATAAAGGATTGCTTATTTTTCATATCCTTTTGATATACTGGCCATAATTCGACTGAAATTATAAGGTGCATTTTTCAATCCAAATGGAAGACGCAGAGGTATATATGTTACAATACTAGTCCCAAATGTATCATATCTTTTTTGCAATTTTACTTAAAGGTATCTGGAAATAGCCTTTGATTAAATCCAGAACTGTGATGTATTTTGCAGCAGACATTTTTTTTAGTTATTCTTCTTTGTTAAGCTGTGGGAAAAACTTTGTTCTGGTCACTTTGTTTAATCGTCGATAGTCTATGCAAGGTTTTGCTTCCTTGCCAGAAGCTTCTACAAGATAAAAAAGAGATGTAAAATTGATTCTATAAGCTCTATAGCTTTTAGCTCCAGCATTTTTTTCTATTTCGGCTTTCAAAATTTTTGACTGTCTCTATGAAAATCTATATGGTTTAGCACAAATAGGTCTGGTAAAATCTAGTTCAATGTTACGTTCAGCCATGTATGTGAAACCAGGTACAATTGGAAAGGTTTTACAGTATTTTGTAATCAGTTTACACTAAGTTCAATTTGAGTTTTAGATGATTACCTATTTGATTGCATAGACTGCCAAATTTCCTTTCAATAAGAGCCTTGGGATTCTAATTCAAGCTTAGAAATTTCATCGTCTCCATTAAAATTGTTTTCCTCCAAACACAGCTAATTAATGTTTTCTTCAATACAGTTTTAGCATATTCACACGATAAACCCGGGTTATGTCAAAGTTTGAAAGATGAACAGCGTAGTTTGTCTCTGAAAGTTCTCTTTCTATCTCTATTTCTCTTGGAACGACCTAAATCTCGGATAGTTCACTTGGTTTTGATAGGGCCATAATAAGAACTTTATGGGTTTTTTTTTTTTTTTTTTTGCTGTTTGCATATTTTTTACAGCAAGGTCCTGACAATGCAATGTAAAAACTCAAAAACATTATTTTTTACTTATGTTTGCTTTGTTATTTTCTCATGTAATAACATCATTGGAGTCCTGAAATTCCGGTAATGAACTAGCTCAGCTGAGCTGTAACCAGTTCTATCGTCTGTCCCTGCCCTCAACGTAAAGAGAGCATGTGGTAGGACTTTCTTCCAGACTTTTCTAGATCCTAGACAAAACGTTCTGAGTATTCGCTTCAAAGCTCGATGCATCCTTTCCACTGGGTTACTTTGAGGATGACAGACAGATCTTCACACAGCTTGCACATCAAACTTCTCCAAAAATTTTGACATTTGTATACTCACAAAAGATGTCCCTTGCTCCGTTTGTACTTTTTTAGGGAAACCAAGATGACTGAAAATCTGTAGAAATGCATCCACTATGGTTGTAGAACATAAATTCTGAGCGGGAATAGCATCTGGATATTTTGATAACATGTATATTACAGTTATCTTATGTTTGTTTCCTAAACTGCTTACAGACAATGGTCCACAAGCATCAACGTTCAACTAAGTAAATATTTCAGAAATAGCAGGTACGGTTTTCAGGGGAGCTTTTTTCTTGTCTCGAAGCTTTCCCACTTGCTGACAATGGTCACAAGATTTGACGAACCTTTTGACGTCATTATAACTGTTTGGTCGGTATAATAGAAAGTCTTAAAAGAGCATCTTTAGTTTTACTCATGCCTAAATGGGTGATGGTATCTTTATGGCAAAACGTTTTTAGTTAAGAACGAAATTTTTCTGGAATAATCAGCAGTTTTGTTTCATTTTTATCTTTCTTCCTTTAGAAAAACATAATTTCTAAAAAATATTTTTTTTCCTTTGAAAATTAGGCTTTTTTGTTGCTATAAGTGTCTTTAATTCTTCACTGTTTTGCTTCTCTTCGATGAAATCTTTTGTAGATATTTAATAAGAGCAATCACAGCTAATTATTCAACCAAAGACAGGATTTCTTCGTCATTATCTTCAGACAGATTTTGCCTAGATATTAAATTTGATCTTTGGATTGTTTTTCATCTTCTTTATGATCAGAGAATTTCTTTTGAGTTCTAGTTTGTATATCATTCATCATGTGAATCTCAATATCTTCTTTGGTTTGGCAATCTTCAAATAACATGATAGTTTTGTTTCCCAACAAAAATCTACTTCTGTCTAAAGAATCTTTGGTAACAGCAACTTTAGTAATTATGTGTCCCATATTCAATCAAGTTAAACTTCTACAAGTGGTAAACAAGTCAAAGTCTCTTCCAATGGTCAAACTAGAATTTTTCATCCATAAAATCAGTAAACATGTGTTGTTTTACTTAATTGTTGCATATTAGATTCAAAGCAGCACCAGTATCTTGCAAAATGTTCATTTGTACGCTATTTACTTTACCTTTAGTGGTGTAACGTGCCATTAATTAATCAATATTTTTATCAGTTAGAAAATTTTTAGTCACACTCATAGAAATGCAGAGCTTTTCTTTTATTGAGATCTCTTTCTTTCTGTTTATCTTGAGATTTTTCAGGTTTTATTTTGAGTTTAGGCTTGAAATCTCAAGAATCTTCTTTAGGCTTGTGATTCCAATTTTGATTTCGAAAGTAGGAAAATTTATTTAGGTACCTCTTTCTTCTTAAAACTTTCTTTTTGAAACTTTCTTCTTAAAAGTTTAATAATCGTCTAATTTTTAAACTAATTCATAGGGATTAGTAAATTTAAGCCACTCTCCAAGGAAATAAACCTCTTACTTTAGCAGGCACTCGAAACTAGAACTGTTTAGTAAGCATCTGACCTTTGAGTTACTGAAAGGATTCAATCATTAATTTGGGAATCTATTCCGAAAAATAATGAAAGAGTTCTTGTGCATAATTTCCTCACATTTTGTCCAAAAACTTGTTATGTCTGCAGAAACAATGTTTCAATTTTTCATTATATATGTTCTCAGGATAAGATTTTTGACAAAATCATAGTTACTAATATCACTTGGCTGCTCTCGAGCAGTAATATTAGACAATTCAGTGTGTAAAACTGTTAACAGTTATGCAACCCAATCTTTCACACATAATCGACACAAGCATGAACCTAGTTATCAAAAGTTATTTGGATAATGGATAACAATGCCAATGGTAGTCATTCTCTGCTCGCAGTTCGTATCTTACAAGTTAGTTAATTATATCAATTCATAAAGTGTACCAGTTAGAGACAAAATAAAATGTTAATTTTAATAGAATTACGTTTTTTGCTCATGATGTAATTATATTTTGAGTACAAACAAGAATATATATCAAATAAAATTAATCATATAAAATAAAATTGAACCGAGAACAGTTATTTTTAGTGGAACGAAAATCGAAACGAACAAATATTCTTCAATTTATTTCATATGAACTAATAAGAACCAATTTATTTATTTTTTAGTTGAACTGGAAAAAAAAAAATAAATAAAAAACCAGAAAGAATAAAATTATAATCGAAGTCCTGATATTGACCCTTTAAAGACAGGGGATTTCGAATACCCGTTTTCTGGAAACATCTCTTATGGCTAAGAAGTTCATATATGCACTGTAAGAAAATGAACGTAAAGGCCGAGAAATGAGTATTTGAATATCATAAAACGTTTTTTGATATTGTCTAGTTGACTTCTATGCTTATTATATTTAAATTGAGCTTACTTTCAGAATTTTGACTTCTCATTTATACTATTTTTTGGTAATTTGCTAATCAACTAAGGAAGAGGGAATTTATAAGGTAAATAAACAGAGTTCGATCTTATTTCCACTTGATATATGTATTCTCATTAAACATAACATTCAGATGAATTCTTTATTATTTTTTCTCGATATTATCATCCTTTAGGTTTCCCTGAGAGTTTTGCTATAATTTAAGTTAGTTTCGGATATACAACATGCTTTCTATCTTATCTATAAAAGTTTTGATTCTAAATTTCTCTGAGAGGAGGCATAACTTATCGGAAGAGGATGTTCTCTTTTGATTGCTGATTGAATTGTTTATATGGATGAAAGTTAATCATTTTTTAAGAAGCTAGAAAATGAAACTTCTAGTGATTTTGATCCAGAAACACAAAAAAATAAATTTCCCGTGTTTCTTACATTTTTTACTGATTTCTCCTTGAAGTTAAGCATATTGCCTCAAAATTTTTGTTCAATTGAATTGTTCCTTTCGTATCCACTCTCCCCGCCGTTATATAAGATGTGTCTCGATGTAAGATCGTGTGTCTCTGTATTTTGCAGAAAGGCATGCGATCCTGGAAATGTTAATACCGGGATTGATCTGCTTGTAACTAAGCTAATTTTGAATGTGTATTTTTTATTGGCAAATCCTGTTTCCAAATGTGTCCTGGTGATAACCACAAGCGTATCTTTAGATACCAGCTCCAAGTATGACTATCCAGACATTCTTGTGTATTCCACACATGCCCAGGATAAGAAGTAATAGTCTAAGAGAATATTGCTTTTCATAGCAAAATCTTCTTGATTTAAAAGACAAAGCATTCCTGCTAAAGCGTTTTGTACCAAGATCCAAATCCAAAATAATCTAGCTCCATCTATTAGGGTCACCCACGTTGTTTATAAACTAAGATAGGCACTTTATATGGCACAATAGGCCCCAACATATAATTCTTTAGTATAAAAAGTACCTAAAGTGATCAATCGAGTACTACCAATAACATCACATTCATATACAATATGATCTAGCACCTGGAAACTAAATTCTGGTTATAATTTTCATAATCCCCTTTCCATTGTTACCATAATTGTCGTATTTCTCCTCTAAATTTCCAATCAGTATTGCTTTGCGGTCACCACCATTATAGCATGAGGTAAGAGAGGAACTAAGTGAGGAGCAGCAAAATTCGTGGCACCGAGCGAATGATAAAGAGGGCACATGCAGACTTGAATTGTTTCTTATGATATACTCTTGTTCTCGTACTTCGGATAATGACAACGAGCGATGTTGCTAGAGAATAGTCTTTTGTTTTGCTTTCTACGCAAATTAATTTATGCTCCGCTGCTATGAGCTTAAATGTTTTTATTATTTAAATTTTATCTATTTTGTCAATTTTAAATAAAATTTAAAAAAAAGCTCATTAATGCTTGCAGATGGCTGCTTATACAAATAATAATTAAGTTCTCAATATCTGCAAATGATGACAAGACCAAGAACAATTGTGAGTATTGATACCTGCTTCATTGTTGTGAGTGTATTCGATAATACCAGTAATTCTAAAAAAAGTGAACCACCATGGATAAGTCATGTTCTATTACTCCTGAGCAACATATGATCGCTTGGTATTCATATGCCATTACAAAATATGATTATTGTTGATTGGTCTACAATTATTAGCCGACACAAAATTCTGTTATTCATGTTAGTGAGATTTCAATGAATTTTTTTCTTCTGATCAAGTAGGCTTTAAAATAATAAGTTTAATATGCAAAACGAAATGGAAAACACACTTCAAAATTGTGCAAAAATAAATGGCATAGTATTAAAACTTCCGCAGTTTTGGGATAAAAAAGCTGATTTATTAATTATTAATATTTAAGCACAATTTGTGCCAACTCAAATAACAGAAAATATTACGTATTACATGGTAGTTGAGGCTCTAAATTTCAGAAGTATTAAGATATATCAGAGATATCATAAAATACCTTCCTCAAGAAAATTTATATATTACGCTTAAAGAACGTCTTTGCACCAGCAGGATTTTGCGATTCAGAGTGAAAGAGGGGAGTTACTTTCGAACGTTATATTAGATGATGATAATCCATCGCATCTATTGAGAAAATGAAACTCTTGTCAAATGACAAAGTAAGAATCGGATTTTTGAAAACGCTTTGGATCCAATGACTATCAGAGGTTACACAGACAATACTGTTATTTTCTGAGGAAAATTTAGATAAATCAGTACAAATGGTGGATAAAATTATGGACCTAGCCCCACGTCATAAATCAGAAACAAGAATTGAGTTAAAAAACAGAGATAACACAATAGGCTAATTGCAAACTCAGATAGCCGTCTTAACGAAACGAGTAAATAAGTTATTTAAAAGCCTCTGTAGATTCCCAATAGAAAGCAATCATTTTGTTTTCGAAGGCATTCAATGACACCAAATCGTAAGCAGTCTAAAGAAATATGTTGGTAACATAGAAAATTCGGAGAAAAATGATTAAAATGTAGGACTCCTTACAACTTCAAGTCACAGAACTAGCAGCGGAATCGTACGTTATGCAGATTGATTTCGGATTTAATAACAAAAGTCACCTAATTATTCACAATCCAAACATATGCTGACATTATTTAAGTGCAAGTGGGAATGATGTTATCGTATTACCTTATGCAGCAAAAATGTCCTTCATTTCTCACTCAAACAAAAAATTATATTCAGCATATAATTCCCATATTAAAACTTATGAAACAAAAATGATTACCTATAAATGACAAAAATGATTCCCGTCGTAAATTTAGACTTAAAAAGTCTAAATTTACGACGGGAATCGAAATGACTATTTAATATAGCTAAGGTCAAAGAACCTATAATAGGTACAGATTTTTTAAAAAATTGCGGTCTACTAATTGATCTAAAAAAAATCTTGTCTTAAAGACCCGTTAATTAACTTAGTAAACAAAGAAGTAACTATTAGAGATGAGTGAGATAAAATTATCATTCTGATTATGGGAAATAATAAATTTCATAAAATTCTATGACGATCTAAGAAAATATAATGCCCATCAGGACTAGTAGCCCTAAACCTAAACATAATACTGTGCATCATATCCCGACAAAGGGACAATCGGTGTTTTTTCGACCTAGATGCTGAAACCAAGACCACCTAGATAACAGTTCTAGAAAGCATTGCTTTTATAAATTGTGGATCACGCGACTCAGATACCCACCGATCAAGGACGACAATTTGAGTCACGTTTATCCTGATCGTTAGTGAGTGTTTTAGGCGGCAAGCACATTTATGCAACGTCATTTCACAGACAATACAATGGAATTATACAGAATTCACATAGAATATTTAAATCTTCTTCAAAAGTGTATTTTACAGAAAGATGCATTGAAATACTTCCTACCGTATAAATAGAACTGAAAGCAACCTCATGTTAAATAATATTAAATAAAAGTTTAGCACATGTATGTTTGTGGACGGCTACTTATAATAATAATAATAATAGTCAAATCTTCAACATCTGCACACTCAAACTATCTAGTAGTTTTTTAAGTCAAGACTTAAATAATCAGCATGACAGGTAAGACACAATTAACACTAGAGATTTCAGATTTTAGGCCTATCAAATATACTGTAAAAAAGGACATGATTACTAACTGTAACTGTAATGTAAGTCACCTTGATTTGTTTTCATTGTGTGTTGTCTGCTTACAAAAAATATTTATTTGAAGATTTTTTTCATTTTCACTGTAAAATTGTAGAATGTTACCTAGACATTTACAGCTTACTGTAAAATCTCATGCGGAAAAAAGTGTGTAGTTTATATAAAAGAGCACTGAGAAATGAGTGGAGTATACATGATGAAAGGTAGTTAATGTTTACAGATATTTTATGTATTCTCTATTTTAAAAAAAGGAAATTTCATTGTAATATTTTTTGCATGTTTTTAAATTGCAATTTACGTTGATATATAATGAATTTGTTTATCATTAATTCATGATCTTAGGGAACAGTAATCTCTCTTACATGTACAAAAATTTATATATTGTTGATTGACTTCACAAAATAAAATTGCTAATGTTAGGATTAAAGTAAATTTAGCTTTTATTTTAAAATTGTAAATTAAATTGTGTTTCTTTTTAAACATCCAAATAAACATACAATATATTTTCAAATATAAATAGATCTATTGTAAAATGTATATTTTTTCAAAAATTTCCCTAAATATCAAAATCTGTGTAAATGAAAATAATTTTTTTTTTTTTAAAAGAACTTGTGCAATAACTTATATTATTATGGGAGCAAAAATATCACCAAGCAAGTAAAACAAGATTTTAAGCAAATTACTGTAAGCCAAAAACTCACAGCTTTAACTTTAAGAACTTTGTCTAAAATAACATATTTTACCTACTTGTTTACTATTTTGCATACAATGTATTATATTCAAGGTAATGAATTTGTAGAAATTACTCTTTTAACAAATTTATAATTTCATTTGTTAATTTTGTATTTATGTTTGTAAATATCAAATTGTTTCTTTGTACATATGTTTAAATTATCAGTAATTTTGTTTTAAGTTTTATATACTATGTAATTTTATTTTTGTCTATGAGATGAGTTGTAATAAAAATTCTCATATTTCAAATTTCAAAATAAAAGCTGATCATTTTTCGTTGAAAATATGCCAACATCATGAGTTGGCATTTTTCTATAAATAAAAATTAATGTTGAGAACCTAGGAAAATGTGAGTATTGAATTAGCAAACATGCAAACCAAATTGCATTATTTTATTGTTAAAAAGGAAAATTTCACCAGATAAATTAAAGAATTTTAGATGAACATTTTATATATTCCATCTTTTGCAACTCCTATTTTTTTTGTACTGATACCTGTCAAGTAGAAAAATACTAATTTTTTAATTTTCTTACAAGATTCACATGTAAGTTGTTTTTGATAATTACCCTTCATTTTAATTAAGTAACATTATTTTGTATATTACATTAATATTGTTTGTTAAGGAATTGCTCTCAATGATAGTTTTGGGTTATGTTGTACTATCTGAATATCCATATTTTTATAATTCATTTTACTACATGATTGTAGTAATGTAGAAATCACATAAGCATAATACTCTACAGCAAAAAGTAATGCAAGAATACCATTATAGTAATAATGCAATAATTTAGACTAAATTTTTATATTACTTGTTGCCCACAACATTCAAATGATGTATTAGGAACCTTTATACTGTTTATATAGCCAATATTTCAATTAGCAGAAATTAATTTGTGATTGAGACCAATTGTTGGTAAAGACATGTATTGACTTTTAAAGATTGTGGTAAATCTATTTATTTTTATCCTTAAAATTCTTAAAAAAGTGTAATCTCATTTTCACTAAGGAAAATAATTAATAAGCTTAAATTTAAATTGAAAAAAATAATTAAATGGAAAACATTGTGTAGTATTGCTTGATTCTGTGAAATTCCTCCTACAGATTTAAGTTTTTATTGAAAAAGCAAAAAAATATACATTTATTGATTAAATTTTTTTAAACTATTTAAAAAAATGTTAATTGCAAAAAAAATAAAAAAAAGGTAAATGAAAAATGATTGTTTAATATAACATGAGGTATTTCTTACCTAAAAATAAAGAGTTAGGAATTAAAATTACTGATTTGAATAATCTGTGGAAAGTTGGGGAGCTAATAAGTTTTAAATTAGCTATACTACATTAAAAACATTGTTGCGTTATATACGTTAGCATAAATTATGGTTTCATTGTGAGGTAAAAATGTTTTACAAACTTGAAGGAGTTAAATATATATGTAACAATGGAATGTAGTTTAAAATAATGTTAAGGAAATATTTCTTAAATGGTACTAGTATGTATTATAATACTAGTATATTTAATGTTATGTATGTATTATAATATATACATAACATTAAATATTTTAATGTTATATACTCATTATATTTACATACAATGGCAAAAATATTTAAAATTTATTAATTTTTAGTTGGGAATATCGTTATCATGCCAGACTTCTAAGAGCAAGATTTGATGAACATAAGGATGAAAAAGATTTACGGAAAGCTAAAATGCTTCTAGAAGCTGGAGAGAAGGAATTGGAAGAAAATTTACATTATCAACCAAGAAAATGTATGTTTGAATATATATTTTTAGTGAATTTTGTTTGTTCTCTTTTAAATAATGTTATAATTTTTTTGTTTAATTTTAGTATAAACTATATACATATATATATATATATATATATATATATGTATGTTGTGTGTATGTGTGTGTGTATTATATATAATATATTTTGCCTAGTTATAAATATCATAATATGACATAAATAAATACATACAAAATTTATAAGTATAGCAAAACATTTAGAGCAAAAGCAGTTTAAACATAACCACCGTAAAATAAATATTCAAAAATTGTTTAATTTTTGGAGCAAATACAATGAAGCAATTGTATAAGATTATTTAAATGTAGCATAAAGATAGAACATATAACCAGTTTACAAAGTGAAAATTACAAGATGAATAAATTTAAATGAATTTAATGAAATACCAACATGACCAGCTGCATCAGGTTGTTGTTGACCATATTGGTACAAAGTATGGCTTTCTGCAATGGCTGGAGACTAATGTTTTAATCTAGTCATTATACCCCAAATCCATACTAAAAAAGTTTTAAATTCAAGAAATAATACAAGAAAAATAATTTAAGTTGCTAAAAATACCAAATTTTAAATCTGTTAAATTGTAAACAAAGCAAAAAACAAAATCAACGTTTGCCAATACAATATATCAAACTCCAATTTTCTAAAACTGCAAACAAATACATAAATTATAAGTGTAAACGCTGTTGGCATTTTCAGCTTTTATATTAGACCTTCAAAACTTGTGTTACCCTTCTGTTGTTTATAACTATGCTTTACTTCACTCTTACAAGCAATGATCTATTCGCCAAATAGTGTTTAATAAAATTTATTATAATATCATTATTAATTAGAATATTTTTTAATCTAATTTTTTTTTTGATGCTACTTAAATTATTACAAATTACATAGTTTTATTGATTGAAAGTACTTATTTTATAAATTTTAATAGAGATGTTAAGAATTCCAAAAAACTAATTTGTTTACTATAAAATCAAAAATCATTTGTTTTGTCAAAAATATCAGTGTTTGTGTAATTTGTTCTAATTAATTTTAATTCTTCTGAATAAATGTCTTTATGAACTTTACCAGATTTCAAAAAATTAAAAATAATGAAGTCATCAATATATCTAAATGCAAGAGGCATTTGAATAACAAAATGTTTTTCATAAAAATATAGAAACAAATTAACTAAAATACTAGAAAATTTAGAACTCTGAGGGAGATGCCATTGACCTGTATATATATAGTTTTTCTCTGAAGAAAAAATATAATTAATGTAGAAACAAAGTGTGAAAGATTTTTCTAATAATTTATGTCAATATTTATAATGGACTAAAATCATAAAAATAAAACTGTGATATCAAAGAATTAGTCAAATGGGATACTTGTGAAAAGATCTTTAAAGTCATATGATGAAATACTCTTAATTTTATTATAAGAAATAAAATCAATGATTGGTTTATTATTTTTAAGCATCCAAGTATTTTGTGTGAGTTGATAATATTAATTAAAATGACGTTTTTAATAAAATGAAAATAAATTTCAAAATTTATCTGGTTATGTATTAAATTAACGTGTAATGCATTGAAATTTAATAAAGTTTTTATGGAGTTTAGGGTAAATAGTAATATAAAAAATTTGTAACTTCAAGATTTTTAGAGAAAGCTTAATTTTTTTTTATTAGTAATTTTCTTTTTATTGGTTATAAGTTCTGATTTTAAATAATCTTATATAATTGCTTTTTTGTATTTGCTCCAAATATTAAACACTGAATTGGTATTTGGAGCTCTATGGTTTTTGTTATGATGTGGACAAACTGTTTTTACAGAGGTTGATTGACAAACATGCATATTGCCTATTTTTCTCAGGTCATGAAAGATGCTCTTAATGTCAGAAAGATTTTAATTGCTGTGTACATTGATTTTAATTCAGCATATGATAGAGTCTGGGGGAGAGGTTGTTTCCTAATCTTATAGATCTTGCTACTGAAGACAAAGTTCTGGCTTGGATTCGCTCTTTCATTGATCAATGCATTTGTAGAGTTTGTATTGGAATCAAGGTTTATCAGAGCTTCTTTTTCCAGACCTCTCAGGGGTCTAATCTAAGTTGCATTTTATTTTACATTTATGTAAACAATTGAATTGTTGCTCTTAACTCTGAAAGGAATTCATTGCTTCTTGTTTGCTGACATTCTTGACATATTTGTAAAAAAAGCAAAGACTGTAGCTGAAGAGACCCTTAATGCTGCACTTGAAAAATTGTTTCAATAACAATAATATGGCTGTAAATCTTAATAAAACTGCTGTTTCAGACTTCTCTTGCTCGTACCAAATCAGAACAGAAAGTTTAGTTTTTAGATTACTGCTTAGATATAACTGACAAGTTTATCTGTCTTAAAGTTGTACCTGATAATAAGATGAATTGGAAGTGTCACATTGATTGTGTTTTGCAATGATTCAGTATAAGATTGCACTTTCCTAAACATCTTGCTCTGGAAAAGTGCTCATTCAACCTTAAATAATACCTATAAAACTTTTCCTGTCTTCATGTATTGCTTTGAACCATTTATTATTTCTTGACAGTCTTTGAAAAAAATTAAGAGACCTTACAGAATCGGGCATTTTGCTTAATAACCCACACTGCAAAATGCACACAGATTGATGTAATCTTATTTTTGACAGAAAATAATCCTATTGTAACCCTAAGAAGTGAGTGAGCTATTATTTTATAAGAAAAAACAATAAGAATTGGTGAGATTTTCCAGAGGTACTATGAACCTCATCCTTGAAATTGAAAGACCCAACATGAAATTGTTCCGAAAATCCTGGAATATTGATTTACTTTTAACCTAGCTAGTGAGATACAAGAAGAGCTTACAAACCCATGTGATTTTATCACATTAAAGGTTTGTCAGGAGCTTTATTGCTTAGTCTGCAAAAAAGAATATCCTCATGAATTATCTCTATGATGTCAGAGGCTTTAGGTCTTAACTCTAGATCTAGGCTTTGATATCTGAAACTTGACTGCCACAAAGTTTATACTGATGAATCTCGCTCAGATGAATCATCGAACACTTGTGTGGGAGTCTTGCAGACATGCGTTTTTTAACTATTATATTGAATAGATATTATTTTAAATATCTACTCTCATGCAATTTAATCAAAAACTTTATTGAAATATTTCATTGATTATTTTTAATTTATTTCTCCTTGAAGAAAAATTATGTATTGATGAAAATGTTCATCTAAAAATTTTATACAATGCAGTTTAAAATTATTTGCTTAGATATTCCACCAAAAATAATTACCAGATGAATTTTCTTGAAATTATATATATATATATATATATATATATTAACTAACCCATATTTTTAGAGTTGTTTTTACCAAAACAAATTGATTCAATTTATTTAATTTTTAGTTGAGTCACTATGGTAACACCCTTTTTTCTTTTGATGTATTAAAAATCTAGAATACTGGAAAGTAAAGAAAAGCTGATATTTTCTTGGGTTACTTTATTTGGTTTTGAAAAACTAAGGTATCGGTGACCTAAAGAAACCTTTTAGAAGGGAAATCTAAGTTTTCCCTTCTAAAAGGCATTTCAAATATTTTATAGAAAGGTAATCTTAAAGTTAACAGCAACTCTTATCTTATGTGTTCAAAATTTTGTTATTGTTTTTCTTTCTTTTCAAAAAGAATGTTACTAGTTTTTATGTTGTGAATTTATTCATCACAGTCATATTCACATCTGAGATATTTGAGTTTTAAAACAAAAGTAAATTAAGATGTTTTTCATCTTAATTGAAATGATACCGTAATCCAAGTTTTTGTATTTATTAGATTGTTTTAAAGCATCTTCTCTTAATTAAATTTTTTTCTTAGTACTCTTCATATATTTGTTGTAAAATGTGTGATATCTTGTCACATGTTGTTTCTACTTGACAAAAATTTACCATTCCAAGGAATATTATGTACCATTTATATATGTAATTTGTTGGTTTCAAAGACTTGATTTTTTTTCTTGAACTATTGAATTGAATGTTATATTGATAATTTAGGAATCCCATTTTTGCTAGGGTAATTACATATATTTATTTAATAGCACAATTGTGTAGTTTCTTAAACATTAACTTCAAAAAACTAATTTTGTCCTTTTTAAATGGATATGACTAAATATCATCTAGATGGTGGAAAATATAATTCTATCCTTTAAAAACTTCATAGTATTTTTAAAAATGGCCAATGCATTTTTAAACAAAAGTCTATAATATTAAGTTTATAAAATTTAAAACAAGTTATACTAGTTATATATTTGAAAAAGACAAATTTTAAAATCAACTATTATTTTAATGTATTTTGAAATTTGTTTAAAGAATTTTTGAAATAAGAATTAATCTAATGTAGGATTTAAATTATGCGTGTTTTTACATCATTAATATGATTAATCTATCTATGTTACTAAATATAAAAGATTTGATTTCTTAGAATTTTATAGGTTAATAACTTAATTACTAAGTGAAAATTAAAAAAATTTGTCAGTTCTTCTCGACTGTTTTCTAATAAGTTGTTATGCTTTTGAAGAAAATTTATCTTATTCTATGATACTTAACATCATGTTTTAATTTTGAGAGAGAAAAAATAGATTTAAATATATGCTTTCAAGGCAGCTCTATATGAAGACATTTAAACAATCAAACAAGACTTATGAAATGCTTTTTAATGTTTTTCAAGAGGAATTTAAAGGAAAGCAGTAGAATAAGTGTCTAATGCTCTTTTGTAATTTATTTGATTTTCCATACCTTTATTTAAATAATTGCATAGTTTTGAAATGTAATTTGAAGTAAATCAAAATCATGCTTTTATTAATTTGAAACATTTTATATATTTTACATCAATAGTCAAATCAATGAAATTATGGCTATAGGTTCATATGTTTACCTTCAACTCAGAAGCTTCTGGTTCAATTCCCATTTTGAATGTAGGTGTTTGTAATGGTTTAAAAGTTTAGTTAAATTATCTTCTCAGCAAATGAAACTAGAAGAGAAATCCAATCAAGATTGAAGGGAAGGTATTCATATTTTTTAATAGGAGATTATATTCTTTGTCTTATTATTAATCAGTATGGAATTAAGTATATAAAACAATAATTATTGTTGTGATTATTTAATAAATATTATATTTATTGGCTTAATTGAGAAATATTATTTCTCTCAAATTTTTATTCAACAATAATGACTTATAGTTCAATAGTTCACAAGTATCAATCAAATTTGGACTTGGATGTTTCTAATAATTTTAAATCCACTTTAAGTTGTAAATCATCATTTTAAGCTGTAAGCTATAATTAGTCATTGTATTCAAAAATAATCTTAGAGACAAGCATATCAGTCTATTCAATGAAGCAAATTAATTTAACTTCATTTCATTTACAAAATTCAACTTTTGACTCTTCTAATACTTATTTTTACCAATTACTTAATTTATATGCATTTTCTTCCTTAACAAGTAAAATATTCTTTTAGAATTCAAGATTTTTTTAGCCCATTTAATAATTAATTAAGGACATAAATTATAACAAATGAAGGTTTTATTTTTTAAAACATAATTATTCATTAAAACTCTTCTGTTTTAAAATCTCTCAATTATTTTCTGCATATTGCAGAATCAAATTGTTTTCTTGCTTATTTCTATCATTTTAAGTTTTTACATCTTGCTTAATGAAAACAATTTTTCTGTTTTGTCAATCCAGGAAAGAGGGCAATTTTTTATCTTTATATTTTATGAAATTCTGGTATTGCTTTTAATTTTATTTTCTTCCTTTATAAGGTCATTCAGACTAGTCCTTGTATGTGAAAATTAACCATAGTATCCTGAGCTTAGCATTATTACGTCAATAAACTAAGCCTTATGTAGCATATTTTTAAATGGTTAACATACAATTTATTTCAGCTGTAAAAATTGTTTATTAAACAATTTTTACAGCTGAATATACTACATAGTGCTTAGTTTAGTGACGTAAATTAAACATTTAGAACAAAGTAAAAGAAATTAAAAATCTAAAATATGAAGCTGTTAGCGAATATTTCATAGTTAACATTGTTTTAAATAAATGTAAATTTTTAAAATTCTTCTTGATACTTTTGTTTTTAGATATGATGATGAAATTGATACTTTTATGAATTAGTAATGCAATGCAGAAATCTGAAACAGGAAACAGTTATTGAATATTTTTTAATTAGTAATATTGTTCTATATATATATATATATATATATATATATATATATATATATATATAT
>JAPDSC010105423.1:343785-354249 GCA_026290005.1 Latrodectus geometricus | reverse complement strand
ATATATATATATATATATATATATATATATATATATATATATATATAAAGCTTTGAAATTAATCTTATATTGATATACTCCTTTATAAATAAATCAATATTGTTATTGAAATTTTATATCAAAATATTTTGCTATCAATTGTGTTAATTAATGCAAAATTAATACTTGTATCCATAAAATTTTTGTATGATTTTCTTAAGTGATATGTTTGTAAAAATAATTTTAAATTTTCAAGTGTGTTTTTTCTATGAAAAATTTCTTGTAATATTTTTCAATGCTAACATTTTATTTTTTAAATAACCACATTTATTCTCATTTATTTAATCATAAAATTTCTTTTTAATAAATAATTGAACTGGTTTTTGAGTAATCAGCACTTTGGATTTCAGTTGATAAGTTTGGAGGCTTTACATCCATTCCAATTATGAATATTTTTAATATTTTAAGGAATACACTAAATTGTAAGTCTCAGCCTGTTATTGTTTACCAAAATAAATAAATAAAATGTTAAAAAATAGACAAACCATGTGTAAGAATTGAAAATAAATTTAATTTAAAAAATTATTTATTATATAAAAGTTATATGCAAAAATATAAAAATTTAGTTAAATATTATGAAGGGGAGCAAAAAATGGTGGTAGAATGAATAATTGAAATCACCCCAAATTTTCAATAATTCAAAGATATAATATTGTAATGTCTGAATCTCAGTAACTGACTATAACTTCAAATAATTCCATGGATTAAAGAGCTGAAGATAAAAAAAAAAAAAAAAAAAAAAAAAAAAAAAAAAAAAAAAAGGACTCACTTTCATATTTATTCAAAATTTGAAATAACTGAATATTGTGATTTTAGGGTTGAACCACATAACAGTATTTGTTCTTATATTCTAAAAATATAGAACAATTCATTATTTTATTAGCATTGCGGTAAAAATAAATAATTTTTGAAGTTCTGGTCTGATAATAACAGTAAAATTTTATACTTTCATGATATTTGAACTTTTGGAATTATTCTAGAATTAAAACAAAAATAAAAAAACTAATGTGCTAGACGTTTTGGAGTTTGCATGATTATATTGCAGTAATCTTACTTTCCTTTACAGTTTCTTATTCACCAGGAGGAATTAATTATGGACGAACAGTACCAATTCCTGATTGGGTAAAGAAATATTTATTAATCAGTTTACGAATAAATAAAGAGTATAATGCAGTAATAAATTGTAATATTTGCTTTTTTCTATACACTTAATAATATTAGATTATTTAAATTTTTGAAAGTTAGATTTTAGTATTAAATTTTATTTTGCAATCCTTGGTAAACTTATTTAACTTAGAAAAATGATTGAACTACACTAGTTTTTTTTAAAATAATTTTTTAGTACAGTATTTTCCTACATATTATCAAGACCCTTTTTTGAGTAAAAGTGAAGAAAAGCATTGCATAATCTGCTACAATATTTTCGGCTAATAGTTGTAAATATATACTACTGGTAATGTGGGTGTCATATAAAGTAAAAAATACACAGTATGAAAATATTATAAATTGTGCAGAAAAATCATTTATTATGAAAAAAATCTGTTTGGATCCACTTTATCGCAAAATGTGATAAGCTGAAATGAAAGCACAGAATCGATAAAGAGCAATAATTGAAAATATTCTGAGTTCTTGTGCATAATTGGACAAAGCTGATTATAGATGAAATAAGTCAGTTGTGTTATGTTGTTTTCGGAAATCTAAATAGCATTTCTTTCAAACTTTTTTGTTAGTTTCTGTGATGAAGAATGTTTTTATCAGAATATCCGTGGCAGTGTATGTATGCACAAAGAAATTCAAACCTTTTTTTGATATGTAATCTGGGGATTATATGCAGACAAATATAATGTTAATTTTACATAACATTTTGAAATGACACAACAAGATGATTTATTATAAAATATTTTCGAAATTAAACCATTTTTATAATATTTGATTATGTTTTCATAACTATGCATTAATTGTTACTTTAAATAATTGTAATTCGTATAATTTTTCTTCCTGTAAAATAATAGTTAGGTGCACCTACATGTCTTTCATATGTTACTGAAATCAATAATAAAAGAGTTTAATGTTGATTAAAAATTACAATTTTATTTTTGTTTAATAAATAGAAAAATTCCTAACTTGTTGAATTTTATTTACAAATAGAGTCAAGTTATAAACAATTAACATGAAATTCTTTGTTTCAAAACTTATGTTTATAAGATAATTGTTCTATAAATTAACTGTTAACAATTATTTTTTTTTAACTTGTATTGAAAAACGTTATAAAATATTTATAATATCATTGTTAACCATGAGTAACTGTTAAAAATAAGACATAATGTTTATGTGCTTTTTATGTAATATGCAAAATAAATTATTTTGATTTGTCGACATAGAATGATATACATGCCATTAATCATTACAGATTTTTCAGTACATATATATAATATGCACTATAAATCTGCAATTATTAATGAATTTACATTATTCTGTATGCTCAAAGCATCTTATTACAATAGATTGTCAAATATAAATTTTCTGCTACAGAAAGAAAAAAGCATTCTTTATTAAAAAACTTACAAATTTCCTATTTTAAATTTCCATATTTTTTGCATTACTACATGTAGAGTTTCTTATGAAATTGTTTATGTATATTCAATTTTCTTGTGTGAAAATAAATATTCCTTTTTTTCTTTTTACTTTATATGAATTTGTTACCCACTGGTTCTTTCAACAATCATAATAGTTGGGAATTAAATGTAAATAAATAATGAATTATGCTCTACATTATTATTATTATTATAATAATCTACATTATTAAATAATAAATAATGTATTATATTCTACATCTAAGTTATTAATGAATTTAAAGTGAAAACTTTTTACTTCATATTTAATGGTTTAAGTGTTGTTACTCAAAATGTATGAAAAATAGCAGACGATAAATAAAGTAAAGACTTTAAACTTCTATAGTAATTATTAAACTTATTGTTTATATATATATATATATCCAGTTTGTTCAGAGTCTCATTTTTTTGTTATAAATATCAAAAATTTTTATTTCTTTATTCCAGGTATTAGATTATTGGCATCCATTAGAAAAAGCACGTTATCCGGAATATTTTGCTCGTAGAGAACAAAGGAAACAGGAGTACATTGAACGTTGGGAAAAGAAGTATGGTAAACCACATGAAAGTCATTAAAATTAGTGGAGGTTTGTAAGTTTGATGTATTATAATGATTTTAGAATTATGAAAGCTAATTTTTTTTTTTTAGTATTTTTTTGTGAGAAATATGCTTTCATAGCATAGTAATTGTTTAGTAGTTTATAAAATTTCAAATATCATGAATAATAACAATACAATAATACCCATGTAATAAATGGATATCTATCTATAAATATAATATATATTAATAAAAAAGAGTTACCATGTTTAGAATTTATGAAATCAAACCCCATTCTCTGCCTAAACTACTTGACCATGAATGTAAAAAAGTACATATATTAAAAATCCTAATCTTTTTGGTTGGATAATAAAAAATATTTATAAAATGTAGATTTTGGGAATCACAATGGGCTTTTATATTTTTAGTGCTCCAGTTTTCAGTTTATTGATTCAATTCACATTTTAGGTGTGGATGTTTGTAGTAGTTTGGAATCCTATTATTTTTTATATGTATTAAGCAACCATTAGAAGATCAATAAACTAAAGATATTAGCATGTTTTTGAACCATATAGATCTACATGAAAAAAAATTAAATTTCTTTTGATATACAAATGTCCAAAACAATAGAAACGTTTTTCTGGAAACAAGAACTTCTATCTGAAATTATATAACTAAATTAAATACTTTTACTTCTGCCAAATTTTTGTGTTTATTGTTACTCATAGCCTCAATGGCAAATATTAATTTTATGTGCATCATTGCTTGCTTAATTTCTTTCGGGTGCAACTAAAATGAGACCTGTCATAATTCCAAAGGAGGTGGCTATTGATTGCCTGTCTGATCAGTGCACTGGTAACCACAATGTCAGAACTTTGGAGTTAACAATAGCCTCCACATCAAAGGTAATGAAAGCATACTGTGGTCTTGGCAAAACAACATCTGCTGGACAATCTATGGGAGGAAAACCAAGCTCATTGTGAAAAATAGGCAGACATTGAGGAAGATAGTTACCACCATAAGAAAGACTATAATGGCAAAAGTGACTGCTGAGCTGAATGAACATCTATATAACCCAGTATCCACCCATACAGTTCAAAATAAATTGCATAAACAAAGCAATAGGGTCAGAGTTGTGATTGCAAAACCCCTTGTGACAGATATAAAATGAAAAGAGGTCCATTAAACCTGTTTCTGTTCTTGTCCATCAATAGAAACATATTTTGTTTCCTAATGAATTCAGTTTATTATTCACCATAGAATGGGTTTACAGGTGAGTAATCCTTGCAAAGGTCTACAACCCATGCTGTTTTCTTCTTAGATGGAACCATGATGGTGGTTTTCATAATGGTTTTGGTCTCATCTTGTTGTTTGAATTAGATTTCTTTAAATGGATAGATCATCAACATTGACTATGTCACTTAGCTTTGACTAAATGCATTCTGTGGTGCAGAAATTATTTTAGTCTGCTGAATTATAATCACCTATCAAAATGATAAATTCCTAAACACTGCTGTCAAAATGATTAATTATGATTTTTTGAACATGATGATTTAATTGCATGCCTTCTGTGGCATGTTCAATCACTGATCAATTTTGGTAGAAAGAATAAGATCCCATTCTCTGCTATCACTGAATTAAAGCAGTTGTATTTGAGGAATAGTTCAACATACCTCTTACTGGTATACAGAATATATGTCTATTTCAAAGAAGATTTAAGTGGTTTTAACTGCCAAAGATGCTTCCACACCATATCGGGGGCAAAAAATTTATTTTGGTACGAGTTTTCTGTTATTCTTTTAAAATTTATTTCAAGTAGTCTGCGATTTTCATTTAAATTTATAAGGAATTTTTATTCATAATTTACATTTTAAGCTTGCTAGATTTTGTATCATTATCAACAAAATAATTCATATTATAAGCAAATTAGTTTATGATGTACATCATATTTAAATTATTATTATTTAAATGTAATATACTTGACATTAATTTTTATTATTAGAAAAATTTATATTCAAGTTTTTCTAAAAATCAATAAGTTCTTTAGTATAAATTTGTATACATTTATTTATAAAAATCAATCATTTAATTGTTTGTAAAATTATTTGTATTCTTTATAATTATCTTTTAACTTTGTATTATTTAACTTCTATCATAATTTAATTCTTCAAATAAATGTGATAGAGATTTGACAGATATGTGCGCTTTTTGATTTTTAAATTAAAATTATTCTATTCAAAAACAATTAAAATCTCTTGCAATCTTCGTTTATTAATAAAACTTTTTTACTTTTTAAAAAAAAATTTTTTTTTCATGATAACACTTTTTATACTTTTTGTTTATAAATAATGCAATCATTTAATTTTATATTTATTTATAATATCTACTTGTATATAATGAATTTATTTCATCAAATCTATTTTATTTAGATTTCCCAAGAAGGAGAATTGAATTGTGTAATTACAAATGAATTGAAACTTATTCAAGAAACTTTTTTTGTAATAATACAAAAATTACTGTAATGTCAATTGTTTGAATAAATTTACTTAGAATTAAAAATTGTGTGAAAGTTGTCACATGCATGTACAAAATTTTTTTACACAAATTTCCTAAATTTTTTAAATATGTACTTAATAATTTATAAATTTCATCTATCCTGCTAATTTGCCATATATATATTTCATTAAAAAAATAAAAATAACGTTCATATATCATTTACACTTAATATTAAAAGTTGTTCATTAAAGTAAATCTCTGAATTCAACAAAGATTATAGCTTCCAGCCTGTAGTAACCTGTGGGATCATATTAAAGAGGTAATTCTTTCAAAAGGGTAATTTTTTTAAGACTTAAATATCTTAATAAGTAATTTCTAAATCCACAAGTTTTCTTTTCATTATTGAAAGGTGAATTTTAATGTAGTTTTTATTATATTCAAAGGCAGATTTTAAAAAAAACTACATAAATTTTATTAAAATTAAATTTTTTGGAATGTTAATACGATTAAAAATGGCTTAATTTATTATATAATTATTTTAGTTACAAATATTGCAAATTTTTTCTTCAATTATAATTATTCTATAAAAAAAAAGAATATTTATCACCAAAATATTATACTCTATTAGCATTAGACATGAACTTAGTGTGTTATATTTGTTTCCAGTTACTTTCACTATTTCACAATGTTAAATTCTACACATTATTTTTTTGTCATATTAAGCTTCATTTTTGCTTTTCGTAAAGCATGTTTAAAATTTTATAAATACTTTTTCTGACCCAATTTTTTCCATTATCTATATACATCATTTATTTTTTACATTAATTTCTACAAGGATTAGGTCTGAAATTTTTGCTATTTAATTTATCTAATAAATGTTTTTTGCCATTTCCACGTGCAGTTTCTGATTTATGAAGTTTTTAGCATTTGCCTTTTTCTTTAATATTCTGATTCATAAAAAAACTCATTTAATATTTGCTTCAATATTTAGAAGAGTTAAAAAAAAGTGCTATCAATTTTTCAGATTTAGTTATTAAGATTACCATAATCATGGATGAATAATTTTCACATATGGCTCTATACAATGATGCTAGAAAATTTCATTAAAGTGACATTTTTTTTAAAATTATTATTTAAATTTGAAAATTTATCATAGTTAATAAATTTTAAAAATTATAGTTAATAAAATGAAAATTTATTATAGTTAATATGAACTATATTTAATTTGAAATATATATATGTTTTGAACTATTGCTTTTGCATGTCTACAGAATTAATACCAATTTAGAATAAATTTATTTAATTGCTTCAGAATTTATGTCATATTTCAAAGTTTGTAAATTTCAGTACTATGATGATAGTAAATTCGTATGTAATACAGCAGTAGACAGAACTCATTAATATGATGCAAAATATAAGTTTTTTGTGCTTAAAGAGATTAAGTGTTATATCTTTTAGCTAATTATAAATTTGTGTAATCGCTTTTTTGAAGTTTTACATCAAATGGATAAAAGCGTCAACTGGATAGTCAGTTAATGTAAACTTTAAAGTTTTGCATCAACTGTGGATAAATTGTCAGTACACTTGATATTTTTAATGCGACCAATAATCATTCCAAAATTTTCAGTTTTACAATGAATCAGGATTCTGCAATCTGAAACATTTGTATTCATTTTTCTTTGCCTCCAATTTTTATATTTATTTACAATATTAATATTTACTTAGCAGTGATTATTTAATTGCTGCCAAATAAAATTTTTTGACTGCTATTATTTGGAACATTTTGTTTTACTTTAAATATTTTTGAAATTTTCATCAATTAAATAATAGAAATATCATATAATATTTTTTCTTCCTCTTGATATCTACTATCTTTGAAATTATCATCGCCATTTCAAGATAACACGTACTTTAAATTTTTGTATACAGAGTGATATTTTCTAAAAACTTTGAAAGTAATGCCAAAAATTAAATTCACCAAATAGTTTTCTAACAGTCATGATGAATACTAAATTTTGTCACAGTTGTATTTAAAAACGCACATTTTAATACCCATAAGTAAATCAATATATATATTTTATTATCTTCAGCACCTTATAATTTCTAAACATACATTCTAATATTCAATAAAGGTAATCCTATTTTTCCTTATTAGATGAATCATCTGTCTACTGAATGGTTAGTAGAAGAGGCCTTCCTTTCAGTTGTTCACATTTTGATTTCCAATTCAAAATACATTTGAAATATAGGTTTCAATTATATCAATCAACACTTTTGCCTTAGTGTGCAAAAGATGACAAATATAGTGATAAATAAACCGATTTTACATAAAATCTTTATTCAAATATTATTTTTGAAAAAACAATTTAAAATCATGTCATATTAGCTAAATGTATAAAAACTAAAAAATTTTGTAATGGATATTTTAAATTAAGATATTAAACATGTCATATTAGCCAAATCTATAAAACTAAAAAAAAAAAAATTTGTAATGGATATTTTAAAAGGGATGGAACAAATCCATTTTATTTCTTACCATTTTATTTATTTTTCAAAATTTTTTTATTAATTTTTTAACTGTCATACCAAGAGTTTATTTCAGGCACAGCATTGGTGCTCCAAGATGTCACATTCAATTATTTTACTCAGGGTAATTTTTCTTGAGCGCATCATATAGTTATACTTGAATATGTATTGGGAGAAGATTATAATGGCTTTTAATGTTTTTCTGTAGTATCAAATATTTTGGTATTTTTTTAGAAGGAAACAAAAAGGTTATGGCTAACCAAAATCAGTTTTTATGCTTTCCTGTTACTAATAAAATAAAAACTTAGAAGAAAAATGAATGATATTTTTTAATAAATCAGCGATTTATGGAAAAAAGGTTTGGAAAGCAAAAAACTTCCAAACTTATATGTCAGCAAGATAACCATTATTCTCAATATTTTAGTCAGCTTTTACAATATGAAGCAATTGAAAAAATTTGGATGTCATTACAACCCTTCTTGCATAAACAGCATCCTAAGAATTGTATATATTTTAAAAGGTTATTTTACAGTGATTTATAGATTTTTTATTTTGACTATAGAATTTAAATTGAAATAAATGTGTTCTACTTTTTTTGAGTAATTTGTTGTATAAATAATATGCAGAACTTGAAAAGTCAGTATAATTTGTTTTTATACCAAACATACTGACAGTGTACATCCAAATGACATATGTATAATACTACTGAATTATAATAGCTCTTAAAAATTGCATATAATGCAAGATTTGTTAAATTATTTTACACAGTCACCTAACAATAATTATTGCTAAAAGTGATCTCACTTTCAACAACAAATAAATGTGTATAAAATAATACATGTCTCAGTTTGTTCCATTTCCTATGTACACTTTGGGGATGGCTAAAATACAAATTTTCAAAATTTTATCTTTTTAAATTTTCTTGATATGAACATTTAATTTTAAGATTTGTGATTTGAGAATCAGTTTGATGTAAGAAAATAATTTGATGAAAACTTCAGTTTAGGAATATTTTTTAATTTAATGACATTAAAAAGTAATTTTATGAAGTTCAAGACTTTTTAAAATTTTTTATATGATTAACACTATATTTGTAACATTGATCATATATAACCAAATCCAACTTATTTTCTTTTTTGCAGAAAAATTATGCAGTTTTTATTTTATGTATTAAAATAAATCAAATATTTAATGAAGTCTCTCTAAAATATAATTTTAAAAGAGAATTGAAGCAAAAAATTCAAATGTTTTTTAATCATTATTATAAACTCTCTAATTTCAAAGTATTATTAAGATTTAATCAATGCAATGTATGAATAATTATAATGAATAAAATGAAATTATTAAACTATAAAATATTTGTAGTTCATTCAATTTTTAAGTATGCAGAAACACTTAAATATGAATTTTCTCTTATCTTTTGCACTTTAGTACTATCAATCTTCCAACAAAAATGATTGCTAGAAGTAGATTTTTTAAATTTTCTGTTTTAAGATGTGTATTTTTAGTTTTGAATAGTTTTTTCCAACATTTTATGAGTAAAGCCGCAGTACTTTTTTGAAAATATTGAAATTGTATATAATACATATCAAACCTGTATCATGAAAGCAATAATTTTTAACTAAAAATGAGTTACAATGAGTCTCTCTCAATCATTGTTCTCAGCATTAAAATAGAAAAACTTGAAAAAACTCAATTATGCAAATATTTGAAAGAAATATTTAAATTCTAAAAAAAGATTTGTTTTTAAAACAATCATGGAATTTTTATAAATTATTGCATTTGAAAATAAATCAGTAAATTTTTTAAATTTAATTTCTATTTTTCAAATAAAGACCTTATTAACTTTTAACAGGCTTTATTGTAAGATGAATGTGAAATGCAACAACTGTACTTGGATTAACAACTAGTCAATTCAAAAAAATCGTTATTATTATATGCATTTATGAAATAAAATTTATGAGAAATAAAAGAACTTGTATAATTTTTATTCATACTATATAACATACATTTACACAACAATATGTTATATAATAATTTATAAAATCATTTAACAATTATTTCAAATATTGATATAGGTTGATTAAATCTATTCTGTATGAATAATTTGATACATAATGTGAATACATGCATATTTACATTGAATCTAAGTAATCCTTAATTAGCTAGTTGGTATCTTTATAATTTACGAACATGATCAAGTTCATAAATTATAAAGAAGTGATAAAGTTTATTATTTATCACAATCATAAA
>JAPDSC010105423.1:308746-343775 GCA_026290005.1 Latrodectus geometricus | reverse complement strand
AGGATTGAGATTCTTGTTAGATTAAATAAAAAATATAGCAAGAATCTTGAATTTAATAAGAAAATAAATAAAGTTAGGAAGGCAAACATTTTATTCGCAATAATGAATGATCTTATTTACATAAAAGTTTATACCTTTTTACAAATAAATAATATTAAAAATAATGTAATATGCATTATATACAAAAATATAACATAAAAGCTCAACAATTTTGAACATTTCACATTAAAATTGTAATTAGAATCATTTACATTTATTTTAAATAACAAGAAGAAGATTAAACTTCCTGAATGTTAATTTAAATACATTTATTTATTGTTCTTTTATTAGTAGGTAATATATTAAATTTTAATTTGAATTTATCAGTATTAAATAATATAAAATTCTCTCCTTATTAATATTAAATAATGTTTATCTCCTATTGTTTTCTGAATTGCTTAGTAAATGAATATTTTAAAATCTATTTCAAATGCATTATTATTTTACAAAATAAAATGTTAAATTTTATTCACAATGTAGCTAAAATCCTTGTATAAGACATGACTGCTGCTAGAAATGTTTGCCCTGTACCCCAAACAAGAGCATAATCAGGCATCATTTGAAATCTTGAAGCTCTATACACTCCAGCTATTGCAGCACCTGAAATTAAATAATTAATCACGAATTAAATTTTAAACAAAAGTTTTATTTCTTTTTTGTTACTATTGAAAGAGTTTATCTAGTCAATTTTTGTTAACATTTGAACGCTATCCAAGAAACCCCAGAAATATGTCCTTATCAACATTTCTTTTATATGAATTTATTTGAATAAATGTATGTATGTGAATTAAACATGCAACTTATTAATGACTTAATATAAAAATAATTTACATCAGAACAAAAGTTATTTATTTTTAGACATGGAAACATTTCAGACAAAAAAATATGTATTATGATAGATACACAAATTATATAATCACTTTTTACAATAAATTGAAAGATAAAGAGCAATTAACTTATAGCAAATTGAAGAATTATTAAAACAATGCAAAACGATTTTGATTGACTCAGTGAATTTTATTTCGTAATAACAATTTACAGAATTGAAAAGAAGCAAGTATTTTTCAAAGGTATTGAAAATCACTCAATGAACCTTAAAAAATGTATCTATGTATTAAATGATAAATGTAGCTGAAACAAAAATTGAATAGCTTTTCAAAAATATAAATATGTATAGCCTATAGTAGTATGCAAAATAGAATATAAATAATTGTGATGGTGAAAATCAGTGAAATTGTTTCTCATAACAAGAATATCAAAGATGTTTCCATTGTATCTACAAACCAAGATTGGAAAATAAGATGTATTAGAGTACTTGTGTGATTTGAAATAATTAGATTTTGAAGTATTCAAATGATGATCAATTTGCTGTGATTAGTTTTATTAGCAAAAATGAAGTTTAAAATTTCCTATGTTCATTAAATTCCCATTACAATACTTTAGAACAGTATATATATATATATATATATATATATATATAAATAAATATAGAAATATATATATATATATATAATTCAGATTTCTTTTACAGAATAAACTATTCTTGTATCTGCAATACTGTAACATTTCCTATGAAAAGACAAGTCTCTTACCCTTTATATAATAAAGTGCATTTTTCATCACTGAATTAGAATTAATTATTATTATTATTATATTAATACAGAATATCAGATTTTATTATTTATTTTAGAATAAGATTGAGAGCAAATGAAAGAAAAGTATGGCAGCGTATTTTCCTTTCTCATATTTTCTTAACTGATATTATTAGGTCAAAATTTTGTGATTTAAGTCACTCATGAATTACATCAGTGTTATATTTCTGTGTAGTTTTAAATGTATTTTTAATGTATTCTACTATTTTAAAAGTATTTTCATCAGTGTTGAATTTCTGTGTAGTTTTCCCCAGCCATTTTTCCAGTGCTATGTATACTGGTATGATCTTTCCTCCATAAATGTTACAAATTATTGATTAAGCAGTAATAAAAATGCAAAATTATTATTAGCATTTTTACTTTCTTTTTACAAAAGCATACACATTATATTTGTTCCTTCTTTTTTATAAGTGTACATTTAACATTTTAAATTATATACATACCTGCATGTTTAACATGTCTTAATTTGAATAACACTTATCATAAAAAATTATTTAAGTAGAATGCAACTTTGCCACGATACATAATATTTTAAACTCATACAATAAAAAAAGCTTACTGTTTATTTTTAAATAATATTTTTGAAAATTAAGATTTATTTTAAAAATAACGATTTAAAACTACATCTATGTGGAAACAGAAATCAAAGATCATTAATATACAGTATAAGATATTTATTATATGAAGCTTTTAATATCTAATATTTTAAATATGGTTAAAATTATGCATTTTGTGTTAAAAATGGCATTCCATATCAGAATTAATTGATATAGAGTTATAAAGGTGATTAAATATTCTATTCTATTTAAAGTAATTTAAAAATGTACTCATGATCATTGATATTCATTTCCATATATAATTCCAAAATAATAATCAAAAATATTTTATTTTTACTTGTGATAACTCCCCCTGTAATAGGTGATAGTATACCAAACATCAAAATGGCCACAGCTGTGAATCGGCCAAGTTTATGTTTCCAAAGCATACCAAATGCAATTGAGGCAGCAATTATATGGACAAAAAGTGACGAGAATAATGCCCACATGAATATTCTATACCACATCTCTATGAAAAAAAAAATTTTTTTTTAAATTAAAAATATATCTCAAAAGGGAAAACTGATGTAGCTAAATATTAAAAAAACATTTAATTACTACTTATTGCTGAATTAGTATGTATACAAAGAAAAAAAATCAGTGATTAAATATATAACATTTATTCTAAAATACAACTAAGTAGCCAGATGCTCACAACTAATTAGCTGTAAGGACCTCTTATAGCAGTAATATGTTACGATATTCACACTTGTCTGATATTCTTTTCTACAATAAAATATACAGTAGATAGGCCTTAAAAATAGTTGAGAGAGCACAAGGTATTATCTTGCAAAAATACATCACTTAGTGGTTAGATTCTGAGCCAATGTTATGTATTCTAGAAGTTTGTCAGAAGAAATAGCTCTCCATTATAGTGTGCCAGATTGATCTTTAATAATATGAAGTCATTGTAAAATATCAGCTCACATTGCAGCCTATTGGTAAGACCTTGCTTTTTGGAGTTGAAGATCCAGATTTGACTCAAACCAATATTAAGAAACAGGAAATGGTTAATTCCCAGTGAACGGTACGCTCCTTGTACGATACGCATATATACAATTAATTAATTGTATATAATATTGTATAAAATTATATTATTTCTATAAAATAACATAATTTTATATTATATAATTATATTAATTGTATATTGTATAATTATATTAAATGTATGAAAATAGCGTACCATACACTGGGATACAGCCCAGAAAATGCGTGTTTCACTTCAAGAAGAACATCTATCTATGTAAGATCTAGCAGTCATTCAGGTTTCTTCCCATGCAAAGCATGAATAAGGTCCCTATATGTTAAGTCTTCCCAGAAGGCTAGAATATGCAATAGTTATTAAAAAATCTTACCACAGTCAGATTATCTATTTTGATATGCCAGAGTCATTGAAACAATAATAAAATGGATTTTGAAAAGTGTTATAAATGTTTTCAAGAACTTTTATGAGTAATATTTACAGCTTCAGTTATATTATCATGATCATTAATACTAAACAAAATTTTAATATTGAATTCATTTATAATGTAAATATAACTCACATCTATAAATAAAATGTTATAGATAATTTAGTAAGTCTGTCTGGATAGTATATAATGACACAATTTCCTTAAATTTCAGTGATACATATTTTTGATTTTATTAGTGATACGTATTATAATACATATTATTGAATTTATTGATTTTAATAATCACTTATTTATTTATCTACAATAGCAAGCAATATATCTGCATTTGTTCAGTAGGATTGTGATTGGAAAACTTCTAAACTTGGTCAACTGATCATAAAAATTACAGTAAAAGTTTTTCAAGCACATTTTAACTCTATTGTTCAAAACTTCAATACTAAATTAGTTAATTTTATATGCCTGTTTAAATTATAAATACAATATTTTCATTTAATAGAAAAATAATAGGAAATAAAAATAGAGTATTATATATACTTTTTGTAAAAATATTACTATAATTTAAACTTTGATTGAATATAATTAGTATCAAATTTATCATATGCAAACAAATAATTTATATAGAATCCAATAAAATTTATTTATTTTTAGATACAAATAAATTTTATTTGATTGTCACTGAAATGTCAAGTAAATGACAAAGTTTTGAACAATTTTTGCAAAAACACTTGTCACTATGCATAAAATAATATCAAAGATACTATGTATTAATGTTGCTTAAGACATATTATAAAACAATCTTCATTTGTATTCCATACAGATAGTCCAAAAATGACTTAGTTTTTAAATTTATTAACATTTTTATTATAATACATTATTAGCATTAAATAATCTTAATATTTCTTTAATAAAAAACGGTATTTAAAAATAGCACACATGAAAATATAAAATTAGTCAGAAATTCTGTTGTTTAGTTATTTTTAGATTCTATGCTTTAATTCAATACAAAATAATTGAAGCATAACATTTATAAACTAAACAATAGAATTTTTAAATGAACACAAATAATTATTAAAAACCTATTTTTTTGTGATTTCATAAATTATATGCTTTAATTCTTTACGAAACCGCATTTTTATTTATTAAAGTAATTTCTTATTGCTCAAACTTTGGCCATATAAAATGAAAAATTCATATTTTGAATATAAAATAAATAGCTAATAAATTGATTTTTCAGAGCATTTTGAATTACAATTTGATTAACACAATTTAAATATTGACAGATATTAACAATTCAGTAACCAAACCTGAAAAGGTTTCCAGAGGAGCATTTCCATCTTCTGAATTATTTAACAAACTCATTTAGAGAATTGTAGAAAAATCTAAAGAGAAATTGAAGAATTTTTTACACTGTTAACTGGTTCCATTTTCAGAAAAAGTATGAAATGAACAATAATTTGTTTATATTTTCATACCGAAACCATAAGTTCCTTTTTTTTTCTTGCTGATAACCAGATATTTGAAAAGTAATATCTGAATTTAATTTAAATTTCAGTAAACAATCTACGTTATATTTATGTTAATTTTTGGAAATTATAATGTTAATAAAAATTTATTACTTTACATCCGTAATAAATTGCGAAATAATTCTTCTAAAATATTTATTTTAAATTTTCTTCTTTTTTCCCTATCGTTTGCAGAATATTTGTTCTGCTATCTATCTATAACTGTATTGTGACATTCTCATATGTTGTGATTACTGGGTTTAGTGGGGGTGTGTTAAGTAAATAATAACTTTACTTTAAGTTATTGTTTACTTAATTATATATACAGATTTTTAGAGTAAGTTGTATTATACGATATCCTTTTAATTTTGTTAATGCTATTGAATGATAATTAATATTTCCTGTTCATATACTAAGTTATAATTTACTGGGTTTACTTTTTTGTAACTTAGTGTATATTTTACTGATAAATTTCTTCATTTTGCTTTTATTCGCCGAATCAGGAATTTAAATTGAAATGAATTCTGTATTTGAGATTATTACAAAAATAACACTACATACAAATTTTAATGTTTGCGATACCGGAAGATATTTGATTATGCTTTTATTAGTGCACTACCCAATAATTTGTTTGTTTTTATTTAAATGTTTTCTAAAAAATTTATTACTTTGTTAAGAAATGAAGCTCTTACAACTATGTAAGTACAATATATGTATAATCAGCGGAGATGTAATAAAATTTACATCCCTCTTTGTATATGTATAGTCTTCCACTATATTATTCAAAATATATTTAAAAGTAATTTTTGCTGTTGACTACCGTATTTTTCGAAATTTGAAGAAATTTAAACATAATGAAAAGAATAAACATTATTCAATGATGAGATTTACATTTTTTGATACTAGTTTTGAAAATTTACGTATAAATATATTAAGAATATTTTGCAAAGTAATTTTCCTTATCAAGACTTATCAGTAACGTAGAGAATATTTTAGCTTGTATTGCTGCTGTAATATATAATTTTAATAGATTTTCTTTGTAATTTCATTTAAATAAACTTTTGTTATAGGTGTAATTCAGTGGTTTGTACTTTAATGTGTGCTCATTAATTAAACTTGTTTTGTTTTCTGAATTCTAGATAAAATTTGTTATTTGTATAGAAAGATTTGCAGTTTTTGTTACATGAATTACTAGAATTATAATGAATAATAAATTTTTCTTTAGACTTTGTTGAATTAAAATATTGATATTTTTTGAGTTATCTATAAAGATTGTCAAACTTTTGTTAATTTTTTAGCCAAACAGTGACATTGACAACTTATTATTTAATAAGTTTCACTTAATTATTAATTATAATTGTTTATACTGTATCAAAATAAAGAATGTCCACTCAATAATTTTGGATTTAAATTGTCATATTAGCATGGACATTGCTATATTTTATTTTCTATTTAAAAGGAGTTTTGAACTTTAGTTATCCCTTTTTTCTAGTCTTAAAAAATAAAACATGCTTTTTTTACAAGAAAAAAAAATTATTTTTTAGTATTGATAACATTTTGATGTTTGAAATTATTATTAGCAGTTTGATAAATTTCAGTTTTTACAATAAATTTTATTATGGAATTTAAAGGAAAAATCATGTATTCCAATATTGAATTGATTATATTATTGTTATTGAAGATAGTAAATTACTCATCCTTATAAGTTATTACAAAAAGAATAAAATACTCCTAGAAACTAATATTTTATTTCTGTTAAAAATTTATTTAAAAGCTTCATTAATATTTATAAAATAAAATAAAATAAACTAATTCTACATTAATTTATAATTTCATTGTAATATTAATATTAACTTCATACAGATTCCAATGGCTAATTAAAAAATAAGATCATTTTAAAATGATCCTAGTTAAAATTGAAAAATTATTTAGTTAACCAGATATATTTACATTAATTGTGTTGAGTCTATTAGACTAGTGAGAAATTATTAGTTACATTTGGGATTCAAACAAGCATTTATATATTTTGATTCTGTTAATCAGAATAATTAAAAAATAAAGTTATTTATAATATTTATTATATAAAAAAATCTAGTGCCAAATTATTGTTATAATAACAATAATTTGGCACTAGTGATATAATATGATTTTCTCACAGAAATAGAACAATCATAAAACTTGGATGAAAAAATTTGTGAAGGATAAGAAATTATCCTTGATTTTAATAATTTAATTTTATGAATAAATACTGTGATTTTCAATAAATCTTATTTAAAAATTTAATGTATGATAAAAACTGACCTTATTTCATATGACTCAATATAACCAGTTATTTTCTTTATATAAATGTGTCTTATAATTAACAATTAAATAGAATTTATTAGTACTTTGTAATTTTTTAGATTCTTACAGCTCTGTCTATTAAAAATTTGGAAAGTTTCCTTAAAAATAAGATTTCCAATTTCTATTAGATTAACCTTATAGCTGAATGATCAATGTTTTAATTTTTAATTTAGTAAAGGTGATAAGTTTCTGAATCAGCTCAGTTTTTAAAGTTACTTTTATTCTGATAACTAATTCTAATCACTTGGAATTTTTGTTGAATGAATACAGTAAAATCTGATTACAGAATGAAAGAATGACTTCATTGAATTTGATCAAATGTCAATGCTTGCGCCAAATGTCAATTATGAAATTTTTTAAACAAATGAGATATTTAGTTGACAAATTAAATATAAAAATGTTTATCTTATTTATTATAATCAAGTATATAATTACAACAAACATGAAACATGTCTTTAACATATTAATCAAAAATATTTTGTAAAAATAATATATTTGAAACACAAGATGTACCATTTAAATGAACTGAACTTAAATGCATTTTAAACTAATATTTTTTAAAGATTGTTATTACTCATTTTTATGAATTTTAAATTTTATACTGATCAACAGTCTATTTTATAATAGACTGTTGATCAGTATATTTTTTCCATCTTCTATGGACGAAAATGGTAAGAAAGATATGTTTTCTTTTATTAAGTCAGTGCTAGAGTTATAATATCTTTTTTGTTTGAATGATGAAAAGTTTAGCTTCTTATGTTAAGAACAATGGATTACCAAATATTGTTGAAGTTAGTAGAAAATTGGGGGGGTTGGGAAATTTACCTTGTTGTTTCATAAATCAGCACTTCTCATAATACGTGTGACTCTAAATAGCAAAACAATATATTTTATGGCAGTGTTTAGAAAAGATGTAAAATTATGAATATTTAACAAAATGAATTTTTGAAAAGTTTCAACAAGTTGTATTCTGGATAAACTTGTATTTTGTTAATAAAAAATCTAATAAAATTTATTTTTATCCGTTAATTCTCATTACTGATTAAAGTACAACATAAAATAATACAATAAAATACTTATGATAAATAATTGCTCATCCTAGCTTTATTAAACAATTCTTGATTTTAAATATAATACTAGGCTGGCTAACAGGAAAAATAATTTTAATAAAGTTATTTTCCCTGTTAGTTTGTTTATCTACTACTATATTTATAACATAGATACAGCTGTGTGCAATAAAACAAATTTCAAATAGCTAATTTTAAAAAATGTACACAGATTACTTGGAATTGATTATGCTGTAAAAAATTGAATTTGTTTTGGTCTCTGTAAAATTACCTTATTATATAAGGTAATTTTACAGTGATGAATAATAATGAACAATAAGGTAATTTTATAGAGATCAATAATAATTACATAAATAAGGTAATTTTACAGAAACATTTAAAAATTACTTAAATAAGGAAAAATTGCTTATTTAAGTAATTTTTTACATGTTTTCAAAAAGAAAGAAAAAAATTTAAGGAATATAAAATAAAGTGACAAATCTGCTATTACAGCAATTTAAATTTGTTAGTTCAAATTATATCTATTGAAATTACGTTACTATTTTTAAGTTAGTTGATTTATAACTTGTTTGTATTTGTAAATTTATACTGTTCTAATTCGTAAAACTCTAAATAACTGTATGCTTGAATTTAATTATTAATATTTGTATATTTTTTAACTAATATAAATTCATTTTTTTATAGAGATTATCTAATATTTCTTTGTTCCAAACTGAAGTTTTTAAGAGATTGAGAAAATGGTACATGCTTTATTTTTTATCTTTCAAAACTAAATTTTATTTCATATGTTTAAAGTAATTTAGTGAAATGAAATGTTATGTTATTTTAAATAGCTTGTAGCATTTCAAAGTACTTTGTTTAATGTTATTTACTCCTTATAAATGCTACAATAATTTCTCTCTAGTCTCAATTTCACTGGTCTTGTAAGATTCTGTTAATGAAATAAACTAAAAGATAAATGTAATTGTGAAAGTTGAAAGATTTCCATTATTAATTATGTCTTTAAATTATTCTTTAAGTTGCATTAAAATGTGTTATAGAATGGGAAGAAATTTTGTTGTTAAAAAGAGTTTTCGTTAATCCTTAAAAAAAAAAAAAGCTTTAACTTTTTTTTAAAAAATTATATTTTATACTTGATTTGTATTTTTTAAAACTTAAATCAGAATTTTTTTATTTAGTTATTCTTTTGTGATTTAGTCCTATTATATTTGCTGGTTATTTGTGATAGTTATAATTTCTAAAAAATTATCTAAATTTTAGACCTAATTAGCAATTATATTTGAAATTTTTTTTAATGTATATAAAATAATATCTATAAATTTTGTTTCATTATTTATCCAAACTTTTCAAATTGGATACAAATCTGGATATGTTTTTACTATTATTAAGACCTTCAAGTTTAAATTTCATTTGTTAACTATAATCTTGTTTTCTTGGTAACATATCTTTAATAACAAATATATTTTATATTTAAATAACAATCTAATTTTTTTATTTTTTGAACAAAAAGCAGGAATACTAAACTTAATTGTAACATCCTATATTTTCTATTCTTTTAATAGATCTTTATTTTTATTTAAGATTATTTATTATTTTTAATGTAATAAAATTATTTCCAAGAGTTATTTATATTTGAGAATTAAATATTTTTACTGTACGTATATTATAATCTTCAAGCAAATAAATTATTTCATGTTTTATTGATATAATACGTCATTTCCTTAAATTAAAAAATATATATATTATCAATGTATGATTTTATATATATTTCTGTATATGCTAATTTCTGTTATCACAGATTTAACTAAAATTTTAACTAAATAAAGGGACTAAATAAAATATTTATTAAACAAAGAATAACCTTAATTAAAATCACTGAAATAGTTTTGATGTTTTAAACATTGAATTTTTTAAATAAATATTGAATAAGTTATTAAATTTTTGATTTATATATATTCACTATGCTAATATGAATTTATGTCTAGTTCATGTGATATAGCATCTCAAAATAAGTATTTGGGAGGAAATTTATGATCATTTGTTTTGTAAATGTCTCCATTTCAGATTCCAAAAAACTTATCCTTATTTACTTCAATCTCTTATCTTTAACTTGTTTGTCTTTAAGGCAAACATTGATGTACTTTGGCCTTCATTAAATAAGCAAGAAGTTGTCCACATGAAAACAAATTTGTGGGAAATAATATAAAGGAAAATATAATATTCATGAAATCGAAGTTTTTAAAACTTATTTAACATATTATATATGTACTGGATTCTTGATTTTATATTAATACCAAAATTACTATTTCTTGCATAGAATTATTTGACTAATTGAAGTAGTTTTATTTACTCAATTTTTTTGTAATTTCTGAGTTAATTTTATGTAAATTTAATCAACACTTTTTTTAATTATTAACTTCAGGAAAGTTATCAGATAAACTATAGCAAAAGCTTATAGTAATATGACTGTTCAATTTGGGATCTGATTAACCCTCATTTGTGAAAAATTGAACTGGCAGCTAGCTTTTGGTTTAACAGTTTATTGGTTCAATTCTCACTTTGGATTTGGATGTTAATAGTAGTTTAAAATCTTTAAACAATAGTTTCCATTCAAATCAGCTCTTGTATGTCCCCTAAAAATAGAATGACAAAGGAACTTTTTTTAATTTGTAATGTTAAAGCTTAAAATTGTAAAATCAAAATTTTCAGACACATGCTTTTTAATTTTTTTCCTTGGTGAAAAGATCACATATTACTAGTAATTTTATAATATTTCTATATATGTTAAATGATTTTTATTAAAATATATAATTTTTTAAATCCAATTAAAGTATCATTTTATTAATTAAAATTGTATCAATTATTGCCATAAGCATTTTAATAACCATCTACTTTTGATTTAAATGTCAGATTATGAGTAAAATATTTCCATTCAAAATAGGTTGATGTATAAAACATACAAATGTGTGAATTTGTAGTTTTTTTATACTGGAATAGTTACCCTGTGCTCATAAATTTTGCAGTGCTTATCTCATTTTTTATTCTATAATATTTTTAATGTAATTTATATTAAAGTTATGTGAAAATTATAATATTTATGTATACATGATTTATAATAAAATTTATCCTCTTATTAATTTTTTTATTTACTAACGATATAAGGAATAAGACTTTCTGTTAAAATTTTAATTATTTTCAACCTGTATTATTTTTTTTTCTAAATAAGTTATATTTATAATTCAATTTCTATGTTTATCTATTTGTTTTATTTATAAATAACTTTTTACCTTTTAATTAATATTTTTGGTAAAAATACAAGGCAAAACAAATTGTATTTATTTTGCAATTATTCTATTTGTAATATAGACTATTTGAAATCATTGTTTTAAATGATTTATATCTTGATGCATGAAAAAAAATTTAAAGTTCAATTTGTTTACATTTTGTTAATACATAAAAAGTTTTAAAAAAAATATCACATAGATATGTTGTACCAAAAATATAACAATAAGATCAATCTAAAAGAAAACAGCACTTAAACATTTCTTCAGCTCAGAGTAAAATTCAGAGTCATAAAAATGTTCATTAAGAAAATAATTTTCCTTTCCTCAAAACTATGAATAAATAACTTCTTTTTCTAAAATTTTCATCTTAGACTAAGAAAATAATTGTATATTCTTTTCATTCTGGTGTTCTTATTTAAGAAATAATCAAATATCCTTTCCGTGTCTAAAAATTGTAGATATTTAATTAAGTTTCAGAGAAATACTATTAAATTGCTTTACTTTTATTCCTATAAGTTCCAAAATATTTCTTTGAAATTCAATTCAAAATGGTTTAAATAGCAAATTGTAACTGTTATGTCTTTGTTATGTATAAAATTTCTGGAATCATCTTTGAATAATTTTAGTTTTCAAACTTTTACTTGTTTGTAAATTTTATTAATCTCAAAGTAATATCTTCAGTTTATTCACAAACTTTACTGCAACAGAAATATTTGAAAATTCTGTTATTTCTATTTAGTAATTCAATAAGTTAGCTATTTATTTTCGAAGATTTAGATATTTTATAAAAGATGAATTTATGGATAATGTTATGTAACTGTTTTCAATGTTTTCTTTGCCAAAGTTAGAAGCCAAATGTGAATGCTCTTATCTGTGGTTCTTTTAATTCAGGGATTTGAATTTCTTTTTATGCTTATTTTGTAGTGGTCAAAATTCCTTTAAAGCTTTCAGCTTTGTCTAATTAGAACTTGTGTGTAAAATTTGATGTTGAGTGACAAGTAAACCAAACATTGTAAAGAAATTGTCATTCTGTTTTATAAAAGTTGTTTTTCTATCAACATAATATCTGAATGATGAATGTGCTCACTGTATTTTTGAAATAAGGAAACTATTTCCTAAAGATAGTTAAAAATGATTTAATTCTGCAAAATTCCTTATTAAATTAGGTTTTAAGAAGCCTTTTAGTAATTTTCTTCACTTAAATAAACATGGCTCTCACAACCTTCACTAATAGATCCTTTCATTTGTGTTCTCTTGTCTTCTGTTCTTTTTTCCTCCACTCTCTTGTTGTAGTTTCTTTGTAAGAAGTTAAGAATTTCTTTTGAGAGACTATCACTGCACTTTTGCTATTAGTTTCTTCTGGGAAGTAAATCATGCACATGTTTACATGCATGGACCCATGTCCCTGAAAAGGAAAATCCTAGTAATTGAGTCTTCTGTTTCAAATAAATAGGAATGTGTAGTTGTCCTCAATAGATAAATTGGCTTTATGGATCAAATTATTGGTACAGTTATTGAATGACTTAGTGAATAGGACCTAGCTAGTTCTTACTCAGTTAGTCTGCATTTCCTTGTTGGACTCATTGGTGTCATCAGGTTTCAAGTTTTCCCTTTATATTTATGGAAATAAAAAATTTTAATCTTTGCCACACAAACACATTTTATTATCAATTCATAGTTTCTCTGTATTAAAAGAAAAGAAAGTACATTTAAAATTGTGTCTATATTTTTATTTGAAAAAAGAATATCAAACAATTTAAGGTAAGTATCTAAAAATTGCTTTTTGATTATTTGCTGTTAGAAGTTGCTAACATTATTCAGGTCGCTACTGCAATTAACTTGTAGTTACTAATGAATTTGGGATTAATTGTGTCACCTCATGGTAGTTTTGACATTTCAATAGTATAATATCTGCAAGAGATTTATTAAATATGTTCACCAATGAGATTCTGGAAAATATGTGCAATCACTAAATACTTCATTCTGACATTTACGACACCAGGTGTTCCACTGTATATCAAGTTGTTTATCTGAATTTACTCATTCAGAATCAATATTCATACTAAATCAAATGATGCTTTTAATGCCAACATTTTAGACATTTAAAATTTGCTTGCAGAGGTAAACTAATTTGCACTTATTACCCATTAGTTAGCTATGAAAGTTTATACTATTCAGCAGAGGCATTTATGGTGATAACTTCTCCTATGATTGAATTGTCCTAAATGAAATTTGAGAAAGAAATAATTACTGTTAAAGTCCTTATTAAATGGTTGTGTGTTGAGTTCAAAGATTAGTTACCTCTCACAGCCCAGAATTAGAATTAAGTTGCTTAACTGCTGCAAGAAAAATGACTCGATTGCCTTGTATTCAAACAAATCCCTTTCACTTACCCTTGCAAGATTGCTCTCAGTATGTACACAAAAGTCAAAATCTTTGATATTTTTTCTTATTTTTAGAAATATTTGAATCAAAAACATGAAAGCTTTTAAATTCTGCATGAGAAGTCTTGTAAGTGTTTCTTATCCAGCTGTGATGTCTTTCTATCCCTAGAGACTGACTTAGTCTCTTTGCATCCCTTCGATAATGACATATTGTTCAAAGAATCAACAAAAAACTTGCCTTCCAATTTTAGAAAACTTTTCAATCTAAAGAATAACATTGCTTTTTATATTGTCATAGTGTACGTTCTCATTTTGAAGACACCAAGTCTGTAATTTCTGCTTATAACCCTTATAATAAATAAGGGTTATAAGCAGAAATATAAGCCTTTCAAGAAATATTCCAGAACTTTATCAATAAAATTTCCATACATGGATTTTATCGCTTTGGAAAGACCAGACTGTTGGTGTTTGTTTATATAAAATAATTTTCCAAGTACACTTAATACTACTTTACAGTCTGTACCTGATTAGAATTCATATTATACTTGATTACAATTTATAGTTTGTATTTGTTACCACATGATGTCATTCTCCAAGAGATTGCTGATGTTTGTTAAAATTGCCTTTGTATCAGACATGTTTCCTACATCAACACTTGTTTCTGAACGAATTAATTCCTAGATATGAAATGTGTGATGAACCTTATACAATTTATCATATTTTAATTTCATGCAACAGTTTTAACCACCTTTATTTGCTTTTTTTAAATGTGATATTTTAACTTTGATTATTTGTTGGAGGACCACACCATACTTTTTGCCTTTTTTAAAGGCAATAAATTTTGTAAACTATATTTATTAGTTTTAGGCTTTCATTTTGTGCACATTTTTATCTTTATCTATGGTTTAATTTTTAATTAAATTATACATAAATATTTTTGTGTTTTATTGAAATTATGTTGCTGGGGCTTGTTTTTAATATTTTTATGAAATCTAAGCTTTGGCACAGTTTGTTCTATTCTGGACCTTAGGTCACAAAGTTCAACTAACCTCTAAGATATTTGAGCGGCTGTCTTTTCCATCTTTGTTACTCAGTATCTTTAATGGCCATAAGTTTTTTAGTGAGAAGTGATACAAATTCTTGTTCACTGATAGAACAGTTGATTTCTGATAATTGTTTCTGCTTGTTAAATACTGATGAAAAAAACTTATTTCCATATATCTCACTCTCTCCATCTATCCATTTGTTCTCTCTAACTGGTGCCATTGATTAAATATAACTGGGAAATGATTTATACACATTATCATTTTCTTTTTGTCATCTCTCAGGCTAAAGGTAGAACATTATATTGCTTATTAATTTTCATTAGATATTTTGGAGACATTATTTATAGAATTGGCAGTTGATAATAAAATCTTCTTAATCTTTAATGTAGATGAAGCAGTTCATAAAATCATTGAAGCAAGAAATGATCAAATTTTAGAATCTGTGCATAGTAGTTTTTTTTTTTAATAGTAAAAGTAAATTTAAGATTTTCTTTTCATTGTTCAATTTAATATCTTGTTATTACAATATTCTTCAGAACAAACTTTTTGTAACAACTAAATGTAAGTGTGTTTGTCAATGTCAGTGTATTTCTGATATTTCTCTCTTAGTTTATGTATTATTTCTAATCATTTTTTTTAGTTGATATGCCATACATATATTAAGACATGAATCAAAAGTTTGTGATCATGATTTTTTCTGTGATGCCACTTGGAATTTAACATAGTGTTGTGCTTTTAATTGTGTAACTATTCTGTAAGATTTTAAGTATTTTTAAAGACATTTTTCTCAAATGCAGTTTTTACAATGATGTTTTCTTTTTTCTAAAAATTTTAGTACTATATTTCTATAATTTTAGTACTTATGCAATATGTTGTTTTATTTTTTTTTTTTATTTAATTTTACTCCTAATGTATTTTTAGTTTTTATGTATATTGTGAGTCATTCAACAGATTGATGTTCTTGCTTTAAGTTCTGAGAATATATGCTTATATAATGTATTTTAAAGTATTATATTTGGGTTTCAGTGAAATGTAAGCCAAGTACAATAATTTTGAATATTTCATTAATTTTCTATTTCAAAGCCTCAAACACCTCAGTTATCCCCACAAGAAGAACAAGAGAAGCTCTTGGATGAAGCTGTGGGAGTAGTAAAACTTCAAGCTTTTCAGATGAAGAGATGTCTAGACAAAACAAAACTAATGGAAGCTTTGAAACATGCATCTAATATGCTTGGAGAACTAAGAACATCTCTATTGAGTCCAAAGAGTTATTATGAATTGTGTATCCTTCAAAATACTTTAATCATATTGTTTATTAATTTTCATGATATTGTATGTTAAATGTGTAAAATGTATAAATATATTTTTTGCTTTTAAAAATAAGTTTTATTTAATTAACTTTTTTTTTCAGTGATAGTGTGTAATTTTATTTTCTTATTATTTCATTTATTTATATATTTATAGAAAAATAATTTCTGAAATAAAATACCCCCTTGCTTTACTTAAAATGGCCTAGAAGATAATATAACAACTGAAAAGTGTTGAATTTGAATGAAAGGTTCAAATGCCTTCTCTATTTGAACCTTTCATTCATCATTTCTTTGCCACTTGTTGCTTCTTTGAGGATTTTTCATTAACTGTTTGCCAGATTCATATATCACAAGAAAGGAAACCTTTAAAACTAGTAAAATTCCTACTAAAATGCATTTGCAAAACAAAAATACAGCATTTATTTCATGTTCAATTATGGATGTGGTCAAACATGGGAGCTTCTATTTAAAGAGCAATTATCCCATTTAGTCTTAATAAGCTCATTTGTTCTATGTGAAATATATATATGTATATATGATTGTAGTCATCTTTGAAATATAATTATGTATTTGTAAGAAATGTTCTTTTAAAAACTTATATCATACACAGTTTTATGATTTTTTTAAAAATTTATTTCATAATATACTGTTTACTTGTAAAATATATGCTTTGAATTGTAAAATTTAAAAAGTTATTTTAAAGTTATAATTACAGCTTTGTAATAAAAGATACACTGTCAAAGTTTATGAAGCTGTACCATTTTGAATTTTTTTTTTGATGTTATTATATTAATAAATAGCCATTTTCTTATATTCATATTTTAAATATATATTGGCTTAGTTTTTAAATTTTGAATTATTAATCTGAACGTAATATTAGATATGGCTGTGTCAGATGAGCTTCGTCATTTAGAAAGTTATCTATTAGATGAATTTCAAAAAGGACGTAGGGTAGCAGATTTATATGAGCTTGTTCAGTATGCTGGCAATATCATTCCTAGATTGTAAGCTTATTTTATACTCAATATATTTTACCTGAATCATTCAATAAATTTTTTCAAAAGTATAATTTCTTTTTTAAAAAATTAAAATCATGTTTGGATGTTATTTAATCAGATCATTTGCTTAAATCTTTTTCTTAATTTATATTGCATTTTATTCAATTTAAGCCTTCTAAAGTTTGTAAGTAATGTTCCTATATGTAAAGTTTATCTATAATTTGATTCTTTATAAATATTGAACTGTATGCTAAAGGAACTTAAATATTTGTTTTTAAGAAGAAATTAAAAGCAAGCTGTCAAGGTACGTAAAACATTGAAATTCTCAAAGCTTAATGTAAAGCTAAAATTCTAATGCAAAGTAATTTTATAGAATTTTTATGTGTAATATCTTAATTACTTGTAGATTAATAGTTATATATTTGTTTTTAATGCTTGCTGAAGAAGGATTTTTCAATTTACTTAATTTTTGTTTTGCGCTATATCCACATTGCTGAAATATTATATTTCTGTGTTGTATTTTAGCCAAATAATATAGTTTAATGATTAGATCATTTTTGGAATAGTGTGGGTATTTGATTCCTATTTTTTTTGTAAACATTTGTAGTGGTTTGGAATCCACTTTATATTTTTTATACCAGCCTGATTAGTCAAGATAATTTTCATAATGGTTGTGAATAACTAAATAAAGACTAAGAATGAAAAGTAAAATGAATTTCATTTGATGTTCTAATATTTTACTAAAGGCTGTTTTACATATCAATAGCATCGTGAATACTGCAAATAGAATTTTAAACAATATAAGTGACAAAACAGATGGATGACAGAAAATATTTTAATTATTAACAGTTTTTGGAGTGAGTCATAATAAAAATTCTACTTATTGTCTTCTAGGGAATATTTCAGAGAGCAAACAAATCAATATGTCCTTTGAATTCATTTTATCATCTAACTTTCTTGAAATAAGACAGTAATTTAAATGCTAAAGAACTTACATGCTCTTTTTAAATATAGTCATTATGTATCAGATAAGTTTAGGTTATATTTAGAAAAAGAAAAATAGTGAAAACTGTCTTAAATGAATGTTATTTAATTTAATAGATCATCCCTGGTGAATTATTTCTTCTCTTATATAAATGTAATTTTTATATTAAGAAATTTAAAAATGTTACCTAAGAATTTAGGATAAAATTAAAAAATTTTATTTAATGGGATAATATACTTTTTATGTTTATTTCATCATATCTTTACATTTTAAATTTTAAATACTGATGCTGAAAATACTAATGTTATACTATAATTTAAAAAAAAAAAAAAGAGAAAGCCGCCTACTCTGTCTAGTGGTCAGCATTCCTGACTGCGGATAGGGAGGTCTGGGTTTGAATCCCAGTCGGGGCATGGATGTACTTTCTCTTTCGCCTGTCTTTGTCCTTTCCTTGTATGAATGGGTTGTGAATGGTTGCCTACCCTATAAACGGGTTCCTATGGCATGTGTGTACTGAGGAAATCGGACTCCACATCCAATTGCGGTTCAGTTGAAAGAGTGGAGCAGCGCACCCATACTGCCAGTCTAACTGGCACTCAACAAAAAAAAAAAAAAAAAAAAAAAAAAAAAAAAAACTTTAAATGTTATGGCATTAATAAGGTGTTTTTCCAAATGGAATTATTTGATTCATTTTGATGGGGTTATTTAGTTGAATGATAACAAGTAATTAAAAAAGGAAACTTTCTACATATCTTTTTTTTACATGTTTTTTTATTATTATTAAAGATACATTTTTATCCAAAATTCCATTCAATATTTGTTTAATTATGAATCGACACATTAACAGAAAAATTTGCATTCTATCTTACTTTTTCCTACAATTGTCAAATTTTCTAGTTTCTTTTTCTTTTTTCCCTCCAAGTTGGCTTATTTTCTATTTATGTTGCTTAATTTTAAATCTATTTACAATATAATCAAAATTTTAAATTCATTTCATATATTTATATTAAATATTTATTATTTTGCTGTCCTCTTAGCTAGCTTATTTTGTTGTAGGTATTTGCTCATAACAGTTGGTCTTATTTATATGAAGACAAATGAACATTCTAAAAGAGACATCCTGAAAGATGTTGTAGAAATGTGCAGAGGTGTTCAGCATCCATTGCGTGGTCTATTCTTGAGAAATTATTTATTACAATGCACTAGAAATATACTTCCGGACACTGATGAAAGTGATTCGTAAGTTAAAAACATTTCCAAAATATTAAATTAAATTTAGTAATGTTAATTTATGCTAAATTTGTCCATAATTGTAAGATAATTTTAAAAATTCAGATTTGAAATTATCATTTTATCCTATCTTTTAATTTATTTTTATCTCAAACATAAAAATGCCTAATTTCAAATTATAAGATCCTCTGTGAATTATTAAATATAGTTAAATATATATTTTTGTTTGTTCAGTGTTTTATGTTTAGTATGCTATATTTTGATTATGTATCAAAATATTTCCTATTTGAACTATTTTTGGTATAAAAGGGATAACCATTTAACCACATTACAGTAACCATTTATGTAACAATAGTTGGATATCTTCTTGCATATATATTACTGTTATTGCAGAATTTTGTGGTATCAGCTAAATTGTTAATATTCTAGTCTTCAAATCATCAGTCCAGTTTTTTCTCAGATACTAGTCTAATTATCTACCATGTTCAGAAATGTTATGCGCCAAACAAACTAATTCATTTTTAATAACTAAGCTGGCTACTAAATTGTTAATACTTCTGTTATTGATCCAATAGTCAATGGGTTCTATTTCTATTTTAGGCTTGGATGTTTGTTATAGTTTAAAATCCTTTTTAAATTATAGGTCCCTGCTTAATAACCTTTTTTGTGAAAAAAAAAAATTACCATAGAACAGATAACTAAATCCACTTTAGATGTGTACGTTTGTAGTGACTGAAAATTAATTTGAAATTGTAAGTTTATTTTCTTAAGAATAAAATTACTGTTGAGTGACATATCAAGCCTCTTATTATAGAAGCATTTTCTAGGATTTGTCTTATTTCATTCATCTCATTTCTTCTTTTTCATTAGTTTTTTTTTCTCAATTGTTGATTACCAAAATTATTTATTTAAATAATAATTTTAATTTAAACCATACTTTTTACATTACTAATTTAATTTTCAAGTGTATTCATTAAAATGATTTATGCAGAACTATCAGTTGAATAATTAGTGACTTTCAGTACAACAATTTATGGTTTTGACTTTCACTTTAGGTTTTATTATCCATAATTTGGTTGATGTTTTAGAATCCATAGTTTGGAAATTATTTTAAGCAAAGTTTTGGTACGATTAATTTTTATGTGCAACAAATAATAAAACTATTAATTTTTTTTTCTTTAGTTATTGATCAATATGACTCATTTTACCAAAAGCTGTAAATGTTATTTCATAGATAGATTCTATAAAAATAACCCTAAAAAGATGAAGAGTATCATCTGCTTTTCCCAATATTATTATGCATTTAAGTTTTGCTTCTACTACACATCAATGTCTTTGGAGTATTTATTTGGTGAGGTATTCATAGAAGCCAGTCCAAACATTCTGTTTCCTATAAAAACTATGTATTTTATGTAATCAAATAAATGTCCTTGTTTGAGTTTAGCCCTAATGCCAAGAGAAGTTCCAATTTTAGAATATGTATAATTTTTACATAAAAATCAAAAATTAACTTACTATAAAATGTTATGTAAGTCTTCTAGTCTATGTAGTCTTTGTTTGCAAAAAATTACTATTTAGGGACAAACCATCAAGCCATAGTTGAACTAATCTTTTTGCATGAATGATGTCTTCATCATGGAAAATTATATTCCCTGCTCACATTATATAATGAACCTGGTCATTAAAACTTCTCTATACTACTCAGAGATAATTAATTTCGGGCTATGATTAAGTCAGCAGAAATTGTTAATTATTTTTTAGAACTGAAAAAACTAAACTATATTTTCTTATGCTCCAAATTTGGCTTTAATTTTGATGTGCATTTAATGGACAAATGAGATTTGAGGAAACTTCTACTTTTTCTTCAACTTGTGTCATTTTAGTTCATTAGAATATTTAAAGCATTCAAAGGATACATATTTACTATCAACAAAATTAATAAAATTCTTTATTTATAATGTTGAAAATATATAATAGATATTGGAGTAGTATAAGTAGAAGCTAACTATAATGACAAACAAGCCATTTTGATTCATATTTTGTTAAGACTGTGTTATATTTTAATTATAAAAGTAATTATATGAATGCTAATCAAATGTGTAATTTTTACTTAAATTATTGAATTATTATAAGTAATAAATTATTTACATATAAAATAATACTATAAACCATGTTGATTTTCATGCAAAATTGGTTGGATGATTTTTAATTTTTGGTTTAAACTATATTACACATAAGATGGGAATTATAAATTATATAGAAAAATTATATAATGAAATTTTTAGTTAAAGATTTAAAACTTTGATTTATAGAAATGCTGAAACTATTGGCACAGTTAAAGATTCTGTCGATTTTATTTTGCTGAACTTCGCAGAAATGAATAAATTATGGGTTAGAATGCAACATCAAGGCCACTCTCGTGATAAAGAAAAACGTGAAAGAGAACGACAAGAATTGCGATTACTAGTGGGCACAAATTTGGTTAGATTGTCGCAGCTAGAGAGTATTGATATAGAAAAGTATAAAAAGGTAAATTTTTATAAATTTTACTTTTGTGTATGATATCTTATTCTTCAAAAATATTTTTACTTTTTAATAGTTTGTATTAAATAAAAAACATGATATTTTAAGAATGTCTGAACTTTTTTACTTTGCAATCATTACATGAAAAATTTATAAAAAAATTAGACGGGTAAAAAAATCAGGATTTTTATTTGGAAAATAGTATAATCTTAATTCTAACTGAATAAAATGCATATTTCTGCATAACTGTATATGTAGACAAACTTCATATTTCTATTTGTTCAATCACTTACACTGAATTGGGGGGGAGCACCCCCCCCCCGATTTATATATAGTACTTTCTTTGAAAATAAGTAGAATTTCTTTCAAATGTGATATTTTTCATATTTTTACTTTTTTATATGCTTTTTTTAACTACCCCTAAATCATATTACCGTATTTTCTTATATATAATCCGCAGCGGCGTATTATCAGCACAGCCGTTTTTTCGAGTAAAAGGAAAAAAAGCGTCGCATAATCCGCTGTGGCGTATAATCCGCGGCAATTTTTTTTTCGGTGAATAGTCTAAAACATGTATTGCTGATAATATAGGTGTCACATAAAATGAAAGAATGCACAGTAGCATTAAAAATTTAATAAATTGTATAGAAAAAAAGCATGAAAAATATCAGTTTAGATCCAGTTCATCGCGAAGTGCGATAAACTTGAGATGGAAGAACGAGATTGATCAAAAGCAATCATTTTGAGAAGAGAGTCTTGTAAAACTTATCGATATTTAGCTTCTAATTACTTTTAAAACGATTTTAGACATATTTAAATTAATATATATTTGCTTCGTTAATATTTAAATGAAAGAAATGGATTATTTACAAATTGCGTATTTTATAAAAATTTTTTTTGTACCGCGCGTGCTTTGTTTTTCACTTCACATTAACACATTTGACGCCATTGTTTTTATTTGCTTTCGCTATAGCTTTTAATTTAAAATCTGCTGTGTAACTTAAAATTTTTCGCTTCAATATGACGAAATACGAATGTGAATATTTTCAAAACGAAACAGCTCACGTCAAGGCAAATTGCAAAATGACGTTAGCGAATTTACAACTGTAATATCTTTAAGAGGAATTGAATTCGTTCTTGTACATAATTGAACAAAGCCTATTATTGTTTAAATAACTCAAGTGTATCTTGGTACCACCTGTTATTTATTTTATGAAACATAAAGAGTATTTCTTTCAAAGCTTTCTTTTTAGCTTTTCTGATGGAGAATATTTTTTATCAGATTATCCACGGCGGCGGATAATACGCACAACGAAATTTGGAAATTTTTTAACACATAATCCGCTGATTATATACAGGAAAATATGATAATTATTATTTTATCCATCCTTTAACTAATTTATGAATAAAAAATTTTCTTTTGTCTAAAAAGAATTTTTTGATAGTTTCCTCAATAAATATTTACACTCCTTCCTAATTCCATCTTGATTTCTTGAGAGCATACTTATGTATCATGAAGCTTTTCTTTGATTTTTCCAATGAAAATAGTTCTGTAATTCTTTCTTCTTAAACATTAATTTGAATTTGTGAGAAGTTAAATCTTCTAAAATTTGATTCTTTTTCTATATATTATGTCATGCAAGAAAGAAATTTTATTCTTAAAAAATTGATGCAATTTAGTGGCAAAAAAATTAAAAAAAATACAATTTCAGTTATATTTTTCCATTAGTCTTAAAATGAATTAATGAGATTACTAACTTCATTTTTATTTGGCTTTTGTACGTGGGTTTTACAATGTATGAGATGAAATTCCTGTTTGCTGTTATTGAACATCCTTTTTATAATTCAAGTTTTTGTAGTGAGCGAAGTTTATCCAATATTTTATAATATTGATAGTAATTTTTTTATAAATGTATCACTTAAATTGATACAATCTTGTTAATGTCAGATTTAACAAATTTACATATCTGAAACAGAATATTTATAAGGTTTTAGTTTATTTTTAATGTGATTTTATATATATATATATATATATATATGTATTTTATTTCGGTTTAACTATTATCTTAACAAAATAAAATTTTTTGTAAATTTTAGTTTTGAAATGATCTTTTAATGATTAAGTGACTACATTTAAATTTTAAATAATTCATTATATTTGCTGAAATCATATGTGTTCATGACACCTTTTATATATTGAAAACTTATTTTCCAAATAGTGTTCTTGGGCTATGAAATCTCATTCAGCTAAATTATTATTTAGCTATAACTAACTTTAATCGTTTTTTTTTAATTTTCATTATTAATCTAACAAATGTTTACTGTGTATTTTGATCCAATTTTTCATTATATTACATTATATTTTACTTGTGATTATGAATGGTTATTACTTTTTTTTATACTTATATATTTTTACTTTTTAAAATAATATATTTTAAAATAATTTTTAAAGTAATTTTTAATAGTTTATTTTTACTTTTTAAAATAGTACTGCAGGAATCGACTTCTACCTCAAAGCTAAAAGTAGTTATATAGGATTGTATCCAGAGGTAGTGGGCTAATTAAAAACAGCCTTAAGTGCAACATTATTTTAATATTCAAAGTTAAATTACACACAATCCTAAATAGAAACAAGAAATTAAAAATGATGACAGAAACATGTCTTAACACTTCAAAGCCAAAAGCTTAACTAAGTATTTCTTATTCCTGGTAGGGCTGTGTTTTAATATCTTGTTCCCCCCCCCCCAACAATGTCTTTAATTTTCCTCAAAGTATTTACAAATTTTCTCAAGTATGGAGTTAATTCTGCTGAGAAGTTATCAATGCTTATAACTATCCAAATCATGTTAAATATCAACAGGAGTTCTAAGTTCCTTACATTTCAGAAACTCAGATAATAAATTGTATAAGTATTTATGCAAACTTTTAAAAAAAAGTGGTTTTTAATCCAAATATTAAAGTATTTTCTCTTTGCTATAAAGAGTACATAGAAATATATAGAAATATTTTATTTACAGATATTATATTATTCAGTGCAGCAATTAGCACACATGCTTATTTTTCTAGTTTTTTGTGTACAATATCCGTATACATATTTATTACAGCAGTTGCAAATATTAGAAGTTTTGTTACCTTTCCATTGCCTTACTTGACATTTCTTCCTTTTTTTGATTCAATTGAATCTTGTCCATCCACAAAGCCATTTGAAGAGAGAACAAATTTGTTTTTACTAGATATATATTCTGCTCTGAGTTCTTTTGCCAAACGCAATAGAAAATCTTTTCTGCTGATATTTTCTTTTGTAATTTTCTGATACAGAATCCACACATTTATGCTTGCTAAGTTCAAAATATTGTAGAATACATGTACTGGTCAATGGCGTGATGGTACTTTCATGGAGTATTTTCTTGCCATTTGATCCAAAATATCTACCACAAATTTTGTAGAATTGTAAAACTGTATTACATTAGAAACTTTCTTTTCATTAGACTCAAATTCAACTGTAGTGCAAATTTATCACACGGAAACGTGAAGACCTTGTTAGTTTACTAGCAAAAGGAAGAAATTTCATAGTTTCCATAAACCTATCCCTACTTATAGTTTCAGGAAAAAACTTTGGTCCCCAAATCACAGACCACAAACTAAAAATTTATTAAGCTCTTGGCTTATAATGCCTCCCATATGTACAACAATGCTATGAATGTTTCCAATTCTGCTAATAAAATAGTGAAAGAGTCATTATGAATTTTACGCTTGGCTTCAGCATCAGTACACTCCTTTATGATACATAAAACTTTTTCATTTATTATTAACTTCCACGCATTTTATTTAAGAACTTTATCAGAACAAATGTGACATTTAGCATAGGATGTTGGTCTTGCATTTTCTCGTAAGATATTTTGCTAGGGTCGTCAAACAGAAGTATTTAAAATATTTTCTACTTTTCATACAGTTCGATCCCTAGCAATTTCATTACAAGTGTTAGTCTGAATTACATTGAATTTCATATTCCCTTTTGAGCGTCTACTAGTTCCCACTTTAGCATTCTTATATACAGCAGAATTTGAACCTGTAAAAACAAATCCATTTGTACTTTCACTTGATCTAGAGGATGATATTGCCTGATTACTCTCTTTAATAAATTCAGAATCACAAGATGTTTCTTCTCCATCTTTATCTGTAGAATTATCGATTTCAGAACCAGAATGGGCATCAGATAGTTCTTGCATCAGTTTCACGATTTCTTCCTGTGTTAATCCTTTTCTACATGTCATTAGTACATTATAATAAGTTCATGTAAATAGAATAAAATTTGTTATGAATAATAAATTAAATATCTACAAACGTTCAGCTGGTAATAATCTCTTTTCTCTGTTTTCTTTCTACAAAGAAAAGTATTGCACATATTTCAAATCATGTCACTGACAGTTTAAAACTATGCAGACCCACCATATTATTTTCCTTTGTTTGTATTTTGTTTAGCAGGTGTAAATAAAAAAAGTTTTAAGAACAGTGTTCAGATAATACAATGGAATGTATTCACATTTCATTTCTCTCAAAGGGGTCAAAATGACACCTGCCATATTTCTAGATATTATCATTTGTTAGGGCTAAAATAAAATTACAATTTTCGTGAAATCTTTACTATTCGTAAATCACAATGATTTAGGAAAAGTCAAGAAAATATTAAGATATTTGCGAAAAAAAAAGAAGTGTTGTCAGAGATAAAAATTTGATAGGTGTCAAAATGACCCCTTATGTAATTCTTACAATAAATGTTAGTAGTCCAATGCCACAATAACTTCTTTCTGAATCTTCAACATCTAAACGGTTTAATGGTGCCCAGATCACTGCAAACGTTTCTCTGTTGAAGAATATGTTCAGCCATGGTCAGTAAACAGTTAGCATATTTTATTGGGTGTTTGAACTGTCCTTGTACAATAAGCAGCTCCCAAAATATAATTTGATGCATTGGATCTAATGACAAAAGGTTTTCATTCATATATTTCTTTTAAAATTGGCGAAATCAATCATTTCTTAAGAAATTCAAATGCACTTTGTTCCTTTTCATTTCCTTCCAAGTAGTTCAATTTTTAGTGAGATCACTTACAAGATAAGAAATCTTGTTAAATAGAGGAATTTAGCACCTATACCAGCTGCATGTTTGCAAAAATTATTGTATTTGCTTCACTTTCTTTGGTGGAGGAATAACAAATGCTTCCATATTAGCTGGTTTTACCTCAATACCTGAGTTAGTAACATAATGTCCAAGGTATTTAATTGTTGCACAAAGAAAAAAATTGCATTTCTCTCAATTAGCTTAAAGGTTAATTTTTGTAGTCTTTCAGATACAAAACATTGAGCTTGGATGGGACTTTCAAATGTGGACATCATTAAAATATCTGAGTAGGCAAATGTATTGACCCTTAATCCATTTCGAAATATGTCCATGAAACTCTAGAATCTTGCTGGTGCTGTTTTAAGTTCGAAAGGCATTCTATTGAATCTAAAGACACCTAGGTGGCAGAGAAAAGCAGTTTTGTTCTTATCTTGTGGATGTACTTTTATTTGGTAATAAGCAGATTGCAAATCTATAGTGATCATTAGAGGTCTGTTTAGCATTGAGCAGAAAATCATCCATTTGTGGTAATGGATATGTGTCTGATTGGTGACCACAGGGAGCTTGTGATAGTCAATGCAATTTCAAAATTCATCATTTTGGCATAGGTATGAGCATAACTGGTGATTCGTGTGCTAAATCACATTCTGCTATTACCCCTGTGGCAAGGAGCTTTTCAATTTCCTTTCTTGAAACATCTTTCCTGGATGGGTAGAACCAATAGGGAAGTATAGCAATTGGAGCTGAGTCCCCCATATCAATTTGGTATTCAATATAAGTTGTTGCATCTCCCCCTTGTTGGAAGGTATTTTCATACACCTTCAACAATGCAATTAGTTGTCTCCTCTGATTTGAGTTGAGATTTTTTCCTTGATTTCAATTGATTAAAGTAATATTTAGTTTTTAATATTGTTAGTCCCAGTAAAATTAAAAATTGTTATGCAACCTCTGTTTGACATATAAAAGAATTTTCTGAAAGAGTAGTATTCATTACTACAGAGAGAATTGTCTTCTGACGAATATTTCCATGGTTTATTGGTTTAGCAATTTCACTTATTTCAAATTAATGATCTCAGACATCTAGTTGAAGTACATCTGAATTCTTTGGAACATTGATTGAGATAGTTTTATGTGATCTATCACTAAAGTGCCACAAGTATTCTCCAAGATTTAGAATGATCCCTATTTTCTCTATAAAGTTGATTCCAAGCATATTATTTCTCTGTGCTTCTGGACTATCAAAAATTGGAACTGAAAATCTTCTTCCCTCTATACATCCTTAGTGTAAGCTTTATGTACTTCATTTTTTGACTCGCTGCCATCTGTTAGAGTTATAAAGATTGATTTTTCTAAATGAATCTGTTTTTTAAGAAGGTAGTAGAGTTTCACTAGCTATGATATGAGTTGCAGACATGTCCACATAGTACTGTACTTCACATTCCTTTGATATTTATATTTGCTATTGCCATTTTGTTGGATGACAGACTGTTATACTGTGAAATCAAGGGGAATTCTTTTCCGATTTAGAACAAGTTAGATTTAATGAAGCCAGGAATACAAAATTATAACAACAAATGTCCCGCTTAAATGTGTCCAATTTTCTGCCCCAGTTTCTATTTTAACAGAGTTTAATTTTGGATATTTCTTAGCTTTGTGATGAAGATTGTGGTGTCCATCAAGGTCTTTCAACAAATCCAATTGGAGAGATGTTATTCTATTCATTCAATAAGTGTTCCTTAAGTTTCATTGGGCATTTTTTTTCCTTATCTGATTGCTTATCATAAGGTCTTTAAATTTTTCAAAAGTGTCTACATTTGCCTCTTTCATCCAGTTTTCAAAATAGCTTTGAATTTCAAAATGAAAATCATTCTGTGTAACATCTGGATTCTTTTATGTATCTATTACATGATAATATATGGTCCCTACCATATATTATCATGTAATAGACACATAAATAAAGGGCTGAAATTTTTTTGTCAAATACAAAAAAAATTCAGCCCTTAATTTGAATCTTTTTTTGGAGGACTTCTTTTATTTAGTTGTAATTTTCAGCATTTTCTTGTGGCTCATAAGTGATTATTTTTACTGTGTCACTGGGAAAGACTCTTATTAAATATGTAATCTATTAATTTTCTGGAACCTTTAGAAACTTTAACTGTCTCTCAAAAAGATTGAGAAATAAAGAGGTCATTTTTTGCATAAAAATTAGGGTTTAACTTTCTTAAAGTTTTTGTTGATCATTTGATTGAATGGATGACATCATGGTGAAATGACAAAAGTGACGACAACTTTTGGATTTCAAGTTCATTGGCTCTTGCTTTCTCTATTCTGGTTTTTTCTACTTATTTTTCTTTTGTGGTGTACTCACGTTCAGATTCTTTTCCCCTTGTTTGTCTTTTTTGCTCCACTTCTTTTTGTAAGACGATTATTTATAACTCAGATGTTTTTTCCTTTGACACTCTTTCTTTAATAATACTGTATGATAAATATTTTTTAGTTCGTCATTATATTTGCCAAATTTGTCAGTTAAATCCTTTAGTGGTATTACTTTCATGTTGTTCCCAACATTCAAGCCCAATTCTTCAGCCAACAATTTCAAATTTTTCTTTCGACCTTTTGCAAGGTATGCCATTTTAAGTCTATTGTAGAATTTTTCACAATTTCAAAAGTCTTGAATATCTATTGAAGTTTGATGCTAAATCAAAACAATATGCTTTATGTAAAGTTCTTACAATTCCTTACAAAATTTTTATTCACTTCACTTAAATTAATTAAATTACCTTTACTTAGTTTATTTTTACTTCAGAATGAAATTATAGTAATTGATCATTCACACATTTTTAAAATCGTAAAATTCATTAGAAAGGTGAAATGTAAAACTCATCTAAACCAATTTTAGTGATAACAATTGTACTAAGAATAGTTAATAAGTGAAAACCAAATTCACAACTTTTGGTAAGTTTTATTAATTATTATATTATAAAAATCATTTAACTATCGATGAAAATAAAGAAAAAATATTAATGATAATATATTTAATGATAAAATAATATAAAGATAAATTTATATATCTATTTATTAAACTTAGTGATTTGTTTTGACTTTAAAATGGAAAGAAACAGTTTTCCGCAGCTTAAAATTCTTATATCATTTTTTCTGATACAGTGTATACCAATCAATTAAATAAAATCTAAATTCTGTTTATGTAAATATTCAAGCTACAAATAACACTTATTCTGTGTATTTTTTGCTTTGATTATTCTTAAATAAATTTAAAAGTATGAGTGTATATATATTTTAATCAAAATTAATAACATATGAAAACATTCTAAATGCATAACTAAAATATATTCATTGAAAGCTCTAGCACTATTTAACCTATCAGATTAAAAATTCATATACATTAGAAAATAAATTATTTTTCAGGAGACAATAATCTTATGTATTGTATTTATAATGATTCATTTTTCACACAATTATTTTAATATTCTTTCAGAAATAAAATAATATGCATATATATATATATATATATATATATATATATATATATATATATATATATATATATATATATATATATATATATATATATATATATATATATTTTAAATTATGATAACAAAACAACAAAAAAAATATCCATCCTTTCAAGTAAAGGAGAAAAAATTTGGACAAATATTTATTTGATGCACTAGAAGGGGTAAAAAAGCATAACTTAAGCCAATACTATTTTCAAAAATCTTTGCTCTGATGGTGACGATCTTTATGACTCCATACATCCTAGACTATACATAACATTCAGCAGTTGAGGAGTCTTTCCTTTTTGTCCTTAAAAATTATAAAAATCAAGAGTTCTTCCTTCAAATAATAAAGCACATGCTTCAACCTGATAATGCTTCAAAATATCTTCTTCTTCTTCTTCTTTTTTTTTTCTTAAATGAAAATACAAATATAAATAGAACCAAAGATTTGGCAAATAGACTTTGTCATCAAATGAAATATTTATTCTAATTCAAACCATTATGAATAAACAATTTCTGCTAAGCCAGGAAGGCTTTTAAAATACAATTCAAACATAATAGTATTAAAATGATTTATTTTGAATGATATGTGATGCAGACAAAGAAAAAAAAAAAACTTTTCAGAGCAAAATTCTACTTTCAAGTGCAAAGTTATTCATTCAGAAAACGATGAGTAAACTGTCTCTTTTTTATTTATATCTTTCACTAGCTTTAGAAAAGAAAGTGAACATTAACTAAACAATTAAACTTAAATTTTCTTTAAAAAAAAAAAATTGTGATCTTCACTGTTGTAAATTATTCCTGATAAAATTGATCACAAGGTAAACCATTTAACTTATAACACTTTCTAAATTTAGGAAAATATTAATGTTACAGTATCTTTAAATGACTTTTTTTCTGAGGGAAAAGCAACTATACCTTGAAATCAGTTTTTCAGGATTAAAAAAATATTATTCAAGTGAAACAGGAAATCCATGGCTTACTTTTTAATCATTTACTTGAAGTAAGTTTCCATTCGACTCTCATGAAATAAACATGAGCAAAGCTTTTGTTTTCAATGATTTTAATTCTCTGTTTGTAATAAAAGCTAAATTTTTGAAAAGTGATTAAGCACCAATGTGTCTGGGAGTAGTGAGTTAATTCAAAACTGTCTTAAGTGCAACATTATTTTAATGTTCAAAACTAAGTTACACACAATCACTCACAGAAACAAGAAATTAAAAATGATGAAAAGAAACTTTGAGGCCAAAAGCTTAGCTAAGTCTTTCCTTATTCTCACTAGGGACGCTCTCCAATAATTCAAAAGGAAGACAGAAAGAGGAGAAAGTGTCACAGGATATTTTTTTAAATTGTCACAATTAAATTTTTTGTACAAAAACTTGTACTAAAATCATTTTTACTAAACCATAATAATAATTTTTGGTCTTGGGATTTATTCATTCCATGATCACATCTCTATTTTTTCATTTTATCGCAGTTACTCATGAGGATTTCACCTTTTTTAAATCAAAACTTTGATTTAAAAATTGTTGATAAAGAATCTTTAATAGAATAAGTTTGGTAGATAAGACTATATAAATTTAGTGATTACGATTAAAATCTGTCAACAGTATTTTGCTAGGTATTTGTGTACTTTCCACAAAACATTGTAATATATATGTAAAAATATATTTTCCCATGAAGAAAATATTTAAAATGGTTATACATATCCCTAACTTCTGTTTCCAGAACCATCATCTATTACCTTTTTAAATGATGTCACATATGTCAATCTACATTCATTCTACAGGTATTTTATATGCATATGTTATCGTTAATAGCATATGGTACAGTTACCAATTAAAGAAAATAAACTGAAATTAATTTGTTTTGTAAAGTATGTTTTGATTAATGGATTTCATAAAATTTAAAATTTTTTATAATATAAAATATTTTAATGCGATTTTACACTTTATTTTTAATGATACAATATTGGTAAAAATAAAGCATTATTGAAGGTATTTAACAATATTGAAATGCTATTATACAAAATTTATATTTGCAAATAAATTATTTTAAAGCTTTTGAAATTTACTAAAATTTGTTGATATTTTTTAGTAGTTTACTGATATGAAATATTTATTTCATTGTTTCAGAAAATAAAATAATTTGTTAATATTAATTATCAATAATTCAAAGTCTACAGTATACCTTGCAAATATGAAATGTAAACTGCAAATTATTCTTCATTAGCATTACTTTTAAAATTATTTTATGTATTGTACAATAAAATTTTATGAAACATTAAAAATATTGATAATTCTTTTATTTTTTATACTCAAAATTTTTTATGGTCCTTATTTGTTTAAATGAACAAATTTCTTAACCCTATGCTTAATGTAAATGCATTCAAATTTTCTTAAAACCAAATTTTGTAGATGGTGTTACCTGGAATTCTTGAGCAAGTTGTAAGCTGTCGAGATGCAATAGCCCAAGAGTATTTAATGGAGTGCATAATTCAAGTATTTCCTGATGAATTCCATTTGCGAACTTTAAACAATTTCTTAAAAGCTTGTGCGGAACTACACCAAAATGTTAATGTCAAAAACATCATTATTTCTTTAATTGATAGGTACGTTTTATTATAAAATTTAATTCATTATTTTACTTTTTATTTATTCTATGCAATAAAATATGTTGGAAGGAAATAAGTATTAAAATACTACATTGTTAATTTAGAGTTTAATTACACAATTACAAAAACTGCAATTAGAATTTTTTTATTTATTATAGCTTAATTCACTAATGTACCTCATAGTTAAAATATTTTGATGACATTCATCCATGAACTGTATGTTGACTGCCAATCAAATGTTGACTAATCTGGTTTTTGGTTCTAAAGTTTGTGAATTTGATTCCCTACTCTTGCTTGGATGTTTGGAGCAGTTTGGAATCCACTCTTAAATATTGGTGTTGTTATTAAATATTAGTGTTGTATATATTGGTGTTGTTATTAGCCATTGTGTTATTAAAAAAATATTGTTATGACAAATAAATTATTCATTTATGAACTTGTTAATTTTTGTTATTGTTAGCATTCTTTTCCATTGTTATCTAGGATATTCTTTATAAGCTGATAAAGAGTGTATTCAATTTTAAGATTATTTAATTATATGATCAATTGGATTAAATTTTTATCCATGTCATATTGTGTGAGGACAAAGGGAACTGTAGCCTCTGGTTGCACAGAAATGGAAGCGGTGGAACGGGTTACATGCTTTACACTTAAAATATCCCATATAAATTTATCTCTTTAATTCTAATTTTGAATTACTACTATCTTGTCTTAAGAAAGAAACATTTTCAAAGGATTAAAATTTGCATGATAGAGCAATAGTCAACCATTTTCTTTACTGTCATTGAAAAGTAATTGCTGACTTCATCATAAGTTTTAAGTATTAAAAAATCGTTAGTCAACAAATATTCACTAGGTATACAAAAACAAGTGTATGCTAAATGTTTAAATGTGTACCCAAAATGAATGCATATTTAAATAAATTCATGCAAAATAAAAATTGGAAAAATGAAACAAGAAAGGAGCCTCTCATATTGAATTATTTGCTAAGGTATGTTTATTTCGTACAAAATTTGAAATTATTAAAATATTTCAATTTTAATAACATTAAAAAAATTTAATTGCTTGTTTAAAAAACTTGCTTTTTTATTTGGATCTTGTATTATGAGTTTTTTTCATAATTTTTATATGCAACAGAAAAGAAAATCCTAATTAAAATAGCTTAGTAAGTCTAAGTGTAATTTAATAAGTTAAAGAGCATATAGAGTTTTTGTTTTAGATTTTTTTATGTTGTAGGAATTCTGGACTTTTGTTAATTTTTAATGCTAGCAAATCACTTTAAAAATTTAGTATGTTATTTAACTTTTAGTGAAACAGTCTTGCATCTCTTTCATCGTTTTACATTTTTAAAAATAACATATATATATATATATATATATATATATATATATATATATATATATA
>JAPDSC010105423.1:277050-308736 GCA_026290005.1 Latrodectus geometricus | reverse complement strand
TATATATATATATATATATATATATATATATATATATATATATATATGAAGTAATTTTGATTACTATAATAAAAATTCGAAAGTTTTATTTACTTTTTTGATACTTTGGTAATTAAAATATTAACACTATTGTTGAATTTTAAATATCAAAAGTGTGAAATAGGATTATATAAATGGTATGTTTATTTTTGCAGACTCCTTTTGTTTGTGGTTAAGTGTATCGAAAATAATTTATATGCTTTAACTTCATCTAAATAAGTAATTTATATTTTCAGTGTATTATCAGATACCTCTTATGACATTTCATGTAGTCAAAAATAATTACAGAGTTTAATGTAAATTATTTGTTATTATTAAATAAATAGCATTGACTGCATTTGTATTTAAATAGTTTCCAAAAGAGATTTTTAAATTAAACCCTTTTATATAATATTTCTACTAGAATTGTACTATATTCTTAAAAAAAATTTTTTCTGTGCCAGCAATTATTGTCTATATTGCTACATGTGTATTTTTATATCTTTGTTGTATAACACTGGTCGAGGAGGTACACAGATATTAATTTTATTACTTTTGCTGTCATACTCTTTTCTTGTTTGAAAGACAATTGGTGCATCTTACATTTCTTTAAAATGTACATTAAACATAATTGATAAGTTAATTATACACTGTCTACCAATAAGTATTTGGACACACATGCAAAGTCAATATTAGTGGTCCTGAAGTATGTCACAGCCTCCGCCAGTATATATCGTATAAGAAACAGCATCAGCATTAGTCGCATACAAGATGCTGCGCAGTTCGGAGATCTCTGATTTTGAGAAAGGTATAATTATTGGCTATCACAAATGTGCTTCTTTGAATCTAACTGAAGTAGTGATAGGGTATCAGATATTTTATTTAATTGAAAATGAAGAAAACAAATTTAGGATATGCCTATGGTGACAGGATCTATCAAAAGATGCTGCAATAACCTTGGGAAGTTCTATATGGGAGATTATGTATATAATTATATAGTTTGTTAGTTTCTATATGTAATTATTTCAAATATTTGCATAAACATTTTCTATTTTGTAAAAATTTTTGTATTAAATATGATATTAAGAAATATTTCAAAAATTATTAAATTTAAATACTTTTAACTAGATTATTTTTTTTCTAAGAAAACTTCTAATTTAGATCTGTTATCATAAGTAATCCTGTTTTCAATTTGTAATCTGTATACCAATATTGGAAATGAATAGAGGCTATTAGTCTTTAAATAATTCTTAAACTTTCTTAAGTCAAAACTAAGTTTCTGGTCCTTTCTTTTGTCATTGATTTTCGATATGAATTTGTTATAAAATTCAATATCATTTTTCTTTTAAAACTTTTAATCTATCTTTTTACTGTTACATAATGTTTTGAATCGTTTATCTTGTAGAACCTAATTCACTTAGCTTAGTTTTGCCAACATTTTTTGTTTCCAGTAAAACCTTCCTGAACTTTGAAAGTTTAAAATTAATTAAGAAGTTTAGAATTATCCATTTATGAAATGCAGAAGTCAGTTGTAAATTTTGCTTTTAAGGTGTTCCATTTTTATTAATTATTCTGTAATGTAATTATAAAATTTAAATACATGAATTAAATTTTTTAATGACATTGTACAGTGGTATATAGTTGCTAACTTGCATTGCTTGGTTGTACAATGTATGGTTTTTAGATGAATTGCTGTTACAGCTGAGCTGTAAAATAAATAAAATATTAGGTAAACTGCCAGGATTACAAAAATCAGGATTACAAAGTCAATTTATAATTATAAAGCTTCCTCTCCAATTTCTTGAGTAATTAGCAACAATGAAATATATATTTCATACATATAAAGAGTTCTATGAAAGAGAAAAAAATAGTTTGTATTATATAGTTTTAAAACCCATTTTTTTCCACTTTTAAATTGATTATATTTATGACAATTATGGAATTATTAATTGAGATTGCTGAAGTTTAATGAAAGACTATTTAAAGAAAATGTATCTGTTTTAAAATGCTCTAGAGGATATGTGGGAAGTTCAATCAGTCGACATTTAAATGTATTTATTCAATCCATGGCATTTAAATTCTTGAAGTTTTGCTTCAAATGTATTTATTTACTATGGTATATATTAATGTTATGTATTTTATAGCAGTTTCATTTCTATATTTCTGAGCAAAAATTTTAATGTAATTGGATGTCTTGTGAATATTGATACAACAAAAAAAAAAAAAATTATGGTTTTAAAATTTTGATTTTTGGCAGATATGCATATTATGTATTTAATAAATTATTTTCGAAATCCAAAGTATTTAATTTAGCTTTACAATTGAATTATTAAATAATTCATTTTTTTTTAAATTTTCTATTCTTGTTGAAATAATCTGGGTTATATTTATTTTCATTGCTAGTTAAGTTAAATTTAAATTTTTTATTTTTAGAGTATTAAAATTATTTTTTATTAGGTTAGCAGTTTTTGCCACCAGAGAAGATGCTGTAGGTATTCCACAAGAAATAAAACTATTTGACATATTTTCAGATCAAATTGCACAGATTATTCAGGTAAAGTTTCTTTAAAGATTTATTTTTAAAGCTATTTTTTCATTAGTAAAAAAACATACAAGAATATTTGTCTTAAGTTATTTGAAAAATGTAGCAAGAAAATGCTCTTTGAAATAATATTTCATTATTATCGTTATAACATTCTCCATTGTTCAAAATATTTTTTTTATTCTATTCACAAAGTATGTCCTGTTAAAGTTTAAAGATAATATTTAAAATTTTATTGATCAAGTGTTTTATTTTTAATTTCATGATCATCTTTGCTAATAAATCATAATGAAAAATCTTTTTGTTAATTTGTGTTTAAAGTATACCATGAACTTAAAGTATTGAACAATTCAAAGTATCCAATTGATATTCATGAATACCTGTTTTGTTCAAAATGTTTTAAATTAAAATTAGAGATATAAAATTAAGCAATCTTGTTTTATATGATTGCTTAGTATTTTATCAAAAAAAGTGTTTTAAAATTTGTAACTCTTAAAACTGTTGTAAATAGAATGATTTTAATTCAAATTAAATTAAAAATATTGTTTAAATAAAAAATAAATTAAAAAAAAAAAACCTTAAGTTTCTATTTGCTTTCTAATTTTCTAAGCAGAATTATTATTTCAAATATCAAAACACAGTTATTAATTTTAATTTTATAAATTAAGGCTTTTGATAAGTATATAAATCTTTGACTAGTTTTAAATTAACAAATGACAAATATCAAAATTGCATGTCGCCGAAAATATTTCATTAAACCCTAATTTTTGGGTAGGTTTATGAACTTTTCATTTTTCACACCAATGTTTTATTTTTATTATGATTATGTGATAAATAATTGATTGCTACCTATAAATTCTTTAATTATATAAGTCATCAATTGCATTTGTAAAAAGATATGAAATGTACTTGAACTTTAAAAATTATTTTTCACTGAACAATTTTATAAATGCATAAGTTTTATACTTGTTAGTTTTTAGAAATTTATCATAATTTTTTAAGAAAATTGAAAATTATTTGGATTTTTTTCTCCTGGATAAAGGTATTTTTAAAGTATAAAAAAATAACAATTTATCCTTGAAAAAGGCAGTTTGGTATTAATTGTCATTTTTCTTTTAATGTTTACATTTCTATAATGTAACAATGTCAAAAAATTGTAGAAATAGCCATCTTGAAGACATAGAATTCTTTAACAAATTTTTCTTATTCTCAAAAATCAAGATGAAAATATTGGCAATTTTTTGACTGATTTATTTATGTTTAAACAGTTTTCAACATTAATCTAAATATTTTCAAACTAAGTGGACAAAAATAATGTGACTTTAATTAGCTTTGTTAAATATATGATTATTGAAAACCAATTTTTAAAGTTTTGTGTGCCATTCTCACTATTCCTAACATCAAATTTAAAATATGAATGAATTTTAAATACAATCATAAGAAAGATAATAATTTTGTTCTTTTTAGTCCAGATAAACTTAAAAATTCTTTAATTGTAAAATACCAATTTATAAGTAATATGATAAAAAATCCATCAATTTTTCTTAGTTGAAGAAAAAAAAAACTGCTATTTTTTTTAATTAATTTATTTTATAGTGTAATGAATAAAACTAGTTGTATAACTTATTTAGACATACTTGATGAAGTCTATGTGGTATATATAAAATATGTACTGCATGATTTCTGTTTAATTTTTGCTTGTAAAGTTAACAGATATTGATTTGTATGGAATTTTTAGTTAAATATAGGAATTATTTTTAAAAGTTTAGTTTTGCTTTCATGGAAAGAATCAAAGAAATATTGATTTTCTTTTAATTTAAATGCTGAAGAATTCATTGATAGTGTACTGTAAAATGGTTTAGATCTTTAAATATTTTTCAGATTTTGATTAAAAATATTTTGATAATAAAATATCGTTTCCATTAGTAATGCTGTAATATAATCTAATTTATAAATTATTTTCTTTTCTTAATAAGTCAATTTAAGTTTCGATTTTATGATTTTTATAATTTTAATCATTTGGTTAGTTGTAATTCAGTTATCTTTATCAATAACATTATTGTGAGTCATTATTTATTATAGCGATGTAATATATATGCTGTTGCTGTCTTAATTTATAATTCATCTGATATGATTAACCAATCAGTTTTAATTTTATGTATTTTTGTTATTTTAATAATTTAGCTAGTCATTATTGTAAAATCATTTATCAGATTAACATAAATTTAGCAGTTATCTATATTAATGTATTTTATCTGAGAATCATGTTTCAATATTTTTTATCAACTTTTGTACAACAATTGTATTGCAAACAAACTTTGTAGTAAATTTAGCAGTTATCTACATTAATGTATTTTATGTGTGAATCATGTTTCAATTATTTTTATGTCATTTAAATTTAACCTATATTATATTGCATAGTTTATTATATAGGGTATATCAATACCGCGATAACTAACTTTCAAGAGTAATAGAATGCAGAAATGCTTTCCTTGTCAGTAGTGGCAACTCTAAAAACAAGAAAGAATTACAAATTATTATTCTCTGCATAATATAGATGTTATTAGTTTAAACCATACCATCAGATGATGTTGCTTGTGGACATGCTGTTTTTGCTGTTATGCTTGCTGTGAAGCTCTATTTTAAGCAGCAGTTGAGTAATGTATCTGCTGCTATGTGTTTGTGTGGTTTCAGCATGATAGGCTCTCACCCAGAACAGCATTGAATGTGTCTCCACAGTATGAACACTAGGTTGTGCTGGCTGAGTTACTGCATTGCCCATTCAATTACTAGGTACAACCAACAACAACCAAAAATTATTTCCTCTGGAAATATATTAAAGCAATCGTGTACATTACATTCGTCAACTGGTCTGAGGACCTTGTTGCATACATCATAATAACTACTGGGAGAAGTTCATTATACTCCTGGTTTTTTCATAAATTTAGATTTTCATTGCACTAGAGAAATGAGTTCTGCATTAAGACCAGATGTAATGATTTTATATGCCTTCTTTCTTTGATGTTGTATCTTTATTTTCTTTTTCTTCAGCTTTTTTGAAATAAAAATCTAAGAAAAATGAAACAAATTTTCTCATGTTGTTCATATAGGGAAACAATTTCAAACCATGGATTGGCATGTAATTTTATATCCTCTAGATATACTCTCTCTCTCTCTTGTTTATAAATGATGTTGAGATATATTCTATATAAAGTTTGTAACCACTGTTTTAACACATCCTACCGATGTAAAGCGTAGGCTGCATCTTTTTTCCTTCTATTAATATTTTTATATTGTTATTTGATAATCTTTTTTTGTCAAATTTTGTTAATTTTATATTTTTATGTTAATTTCTTTATTAAAAACTTATATCTTGCAATATTATTAAAGTGCATATTTTTTTTTTTTAAATTGTTTAAACAAATGTTGTCATGTTAGCAAAAATGAAATGAAAATAAAATTCATATATTTTTAATTAAAAAAAAGTTAGCTGTGCAACAATTTTAAAATTTGATTAATAGTCAATATTTTCAGGGTTCTTTTTAGCATTTAACTGGATTATATTATGGAATATTATTTGGGTAATAAAAGTTGGGCAATATCAGTCATTAGTTCTTTATACTGTAAAGAAAGCTCATCAAATATATTGCTCGATAATTTTTAAAATTTCCAACATTATATTTTGAATAAACTTCAGAGTGTTTAATGTAAAAATTATTAATAAATTAAAATTTATTTTTAAAAAGCAATTTAAGCTTAATTTAACTTGTAAGAACTTATTTAAGAATTCTATATCAATTAGGTTAAAAATTATAAACAATTTATTTTGTTTAATTTTTTTTTTTTTTTTTTTTTTTTTTTAGTCCAGGCAAGGTATGCCTTCTGAAGACACAGTTGCTCTTCAAGTTTCTCTCATCAATCTTGCCTTAAAATGCTATCCAGACCGAGTAGATTACGTTGATAAAGTATTAGAGACTACTGTTAGTATATTTGAGAAGTGTGAAATGAAAAGGTTTGTTATATATTTTTCAATGTAATTTTTTTTTCATTGCAATTTCAGTGTTGAATTACTCATAAACATTTTTATGAGTATTATTATAGTAATTATTATAGTTATTTTATAAAATAATAGATACATATATATCATATTAATTTTTAAATATAAGAATATTTTTCATCCAACATCATTTCTTGATATAAAATATTAATTTATTTAGCAGTTAAAAATAAATTGGTGACTTAAATAATTTATTTTTGATAGTTAAATTATGCAGTGAAAGAAATATTATTAAACTTTTTCATTGGCATTTAGTTTGCTAATAACTGAATTGTTAATGTTTTGGTTAACAGTTTAATTCTCATCTATGAATAAAGATAGTTGTACAATATGAAATTCAACTTAATTTATCAAACATCTTTGGACAAACCAGACAATCTTTAAATTTATTAATTTTCAAAATTGTGACTTTATTATTTTATCTTAATTTTATATTGACAAATAATTTTAATGATTTCCATCATATTTTTTTTTCAGAGTGGAGTATAATACACCTGTTTCTAAGGAACTAGTAAAGCTTTTGAAAATACCAGTTCAACATTACAACAATATCCTCACAGTATTAGAGCTTAAACATTTTGGAAGTTTAATGAATTTTTGCGACTTCACTAGTCGAAAATCTATGTCTTGCTTTCTTATTAATAATGCCTTAGAAAATGAAACCTATATACCAACACAAGAGCAGGTAATTTAAATATAATTATTTTTCCCTTAAATTAAATTTTTATTTTAACCTAAAACTTAATTCTATTATTCTTGAAATTTAAACTTTATCAAAGAAAATAACTGCAAAATTTTATTTGTGAGCAGTATATTTTACTTTGTTATCTATCTTAGTTACAAAATTGTAAACATTTATCTAAGTATGGAATATTGCATTCAGCAAATTGAAAGGATAGGTCAATAAGTTTCAAAAGATGACGAAAGGAATCTGATCATGATGAAGTGTCTACTTTTATTATAAACATTTCTTACTCATGTCATTTTATTTAAAAACTAGAAAATTTAGTTTTCTTTTCTAAGCTTGCAAGAGCCTCTAAAAAACCTGGTTCTGTCAAGAAACTTACAATTTGCCAAAAATGTTAAGACAAAAAATTTTTCATTTAAATCTGAAATAGGTAAAGAATTTTTATTTCCATTCTTACAGTTGCAGTCTTTCTTTCTGCATGGGAAGTCTTGATAATTATTATGATAGTGGAAATAGAAAAAATAAAAAATTGCTTTTTTTGTTTAATATTGAGTGGCAGCAATAAATTAAAGAATGTCATTGCTGTTATTAAAAATGTGAATAATTTTACTTTCTAAAATGATTTGCCACTTCTTTTTTAGTTTTCAAAGTAGCTTCTGAGTGAGAAAAGAGAATGAAGAATAATTGTTATTTAATATATTTCTCTCATTTTTAAGAAGCTATTGAACATTATTTGGCAGTTCACTAATATCTTTTATCCATTTCCATCTTTTTTGTTCATGAGAAAAAAGTTGAGGTGTTCAAAGTTGAGGCATTTCCATCTTTATTGCTTCCATTTTTGTTCACAAAAAAAAAAAAAAAAAAAAAAAAAAAAAAAAAAAACCCTTGAGGGATAATAAGAGCATAAAAGTATGGATAAAAATATTTTTAAATATTTGTTATGTCCTGGTACTTTGTATACTCGAAAATAGCATTTAGTTAAGTATAAAATTCATTCAGATCCCCCTGAAAAAAAGATTCAAACAAATTGATGAAAAAAATAATATAGATATTAGTTATTCCTACCAAAATAATTCGAATTTTTAAATGAGTGTCTAAATAATTCACAGAAAAATTTTAAGTGACTGGAATATATGGATGCCAGTAAATAAAGACACTTGTGAAGGTTATTGTTGGCAAAGAGTACAGTGATTGTGGTTGAAGAATATAGATTTCCTTTTCTTTATAACATTGATAGGCATCATAGTACAAGACTTGATTAATGTCTGCAAAAGAAATAGTTATTGAGAAAATAATTTATATTAAGTGAAAAAGAGTTATTCATTCTTTAAAATCTTAAATTTTTAGCTTGTTATTAATAAACAGCTTGTTTCATTATGGACTTTTTGTCATTTCGTTTAATGCATAAGTTTATGAAATTCTTACAAACTACATTAGTTTTTCTGAAAAATTACATTTACTCCAAATAGTGAAATGTTCTCTTGAAACTTTTCTCATCAAATGTTTTCAGGTATGGAAGAAAAGTTGTGTCAAGAAATTTATTGTTTCGTTAACAATGAAAAATGCAATGTATGTAAAACAAATTTATTTTGATGCAGATTTTTCTTTATTAGAAATTGCTTAAAATTATATTTCATTGTTTCCTTTAAGAAGCTTTATAATTTTAGGAATATACTTATTTCACATACTATAATGAATGTCAATTTATTAGTTCCACTTATATTGTAATGAAGGGTAAAAATAGTACTTATATTAAAATCCAGTTTTAAAATAAAAATTTCTATTTTGCTTCCTTCCTTTATATATTATTAGGTGATAAGAAATAAATGCTTGGATTCAAAAAAAAATATATAATTTTTAATATATATTTGGAATAAAATTTTTGAATACTTTACCAAACAACAATAAAAGGTGTAACAAATGTTTATTCAGAGATTTAATTAATTTGATCATTTAAATGTTCTGAATACCCCTATAATTTTAATGGTTTTGTGCATCTAAATATTAAATTTGTAACAAATTTTACATACCGTATTTTCCTGTATATAATCCGCAGCGGCGTATTATCCGCACAGCCATTTTTTCGGCGAATAGTCTAAAACATGTATTGCTGATAATATGGGTGTCACATAAAATAAAAAAAAGATGCACAGTAGGATTAAAAATTTAATAAATTGTATAGAAAAAGAACATTTATTATGAAAAATATCAATCTAGATCCACTTCATTGCAAAATGCGATAAACTAGAGATGAAAGCACGAGATCGATCAAGAGCGATAATTTCGAGAAGATTCTTGTAAAACTTATCGATATTTAGCTTCTAATATCTTTTAAAATGATGTTAGACATATTTAAATTAATATATATTTGCTTCGTTAATATTTAAATGAAAGAAATGGATTATTTACAAATTGCGTATTTTATACAATTTTTTTTCTACCGCACGGGCTTTGTTTTTCACTTCACATTAACACATTTGACACCATTTTTATTTGCTTTCACTCTAGCTTTTAATTTAAAATCTGTTGTGTAACTTAAAAGTTTTCGCTTCCATATGAGATATACGAAATTGAATATTTTAAAAACGAAACAGCTCACGTCAAGGCAAATTGCACAATAACGTTAGCGAATTTACAACTGTAATATCTTTAAGAGGAATTGAATTTGTTCTTGTACATAATTGAACAAAGCCTATTATTGTTTAAATAACTCAAGTGTATCTTGGTACCACCTGTTATTTATTTTATGAAACATAAATAGTATTTCTTTGGAAACTTTCTTGTAAGCTTTTCTGATGGAGAATATTTTTTATCAGATTATCCGTGGCGGCGTATAATACCCACAACGAAATTCGGAATTTTTTTAACACATAATCCGCGGCTTAATACAGGAAAATACGGTAATTAAAATCATTATATTAAGCAATGTAGCATTAAAATCCATGCAAATAAATTTTTTGATTAAATAAAATTTTATTTTAATAATTTTTTCAGTATTTTACATATTTTTTCCTTTAAGCAAATAATATGCCTCAAGAATTTATAGATCTATAAATTATTAACAATTATAATCTATAAATTATAATAATCTATAATTATCTATAAATTATAATCTATAATAAATTATAATCTATAATTATCTATAAATTAATTACAATAAATGTAATTATTTTAATATATGTCTTCTAACTTAAAAAAATTTTCTTCAAACAAAATTTTTTAACACAAAAATATATTTATTATTGATATTTTTTAAATCTGATAATTTCTTTTTGAATAATTTTAAAGTTAAAAAATAAAAATTTTCTAAATAAAGGCCTCTTAAACAGTTTTAAGTTTTGATTAACTATTTAAAAAAAATTTATCGTAATAGACTTATAATTTATTTTCTTAAATTGACGCTATTGAAGTATCAATATTAAGTAAAAACACTAAATATGAAGTTTGAAGTTTTTTCTCAAAATTTATAATGTTTAATTAAATAAGGTATATGTTTTTTAATGCCTGCCTACTAGAATTTTCTCCTTTATACAATACAGGGGACAAGTGATGATATTTTACAAAGTGTTGAACCCAGTGGGCATATATCTTCATGACCCCAAAAGTGGGTGGGTCTTAATATTTTACATTTTTATATTAATTATCAGAGACCAAGCACACTTGACCATCCATCGCATGAGTATCATTTTACATGAAGGGCACTGTGACGAGGACTTATTTTATTATTCTAGCCCCAATTGTGATGGATCTTTGGTTCAATTGGGATTTGAATTCACTACCATTTTTTTTATATAAGGATACCCTAATAAATCAGGCCACTATGGCATTGAGATAGGGTATATACTGATAGACATTGGGTATATATTGTTACATATTAGCAGATAACTTATGAAATTTTATTTTTGAAAAAATTTCCAAGCAACACAATATTGAAATTTATTTATATTTGCTAAAAAAATATTTCAACTAGGAAAGATTTTTTTTTTTTTAACTAAGCTAGTTTCAATTAAAATTTTTTCAAGTAATTTAAAACTAAAAAAAATATCTTCTGAACAATTTTAGAAAAAATCTATTTTTCTCTATTTTTCAATCATGAGTGCAAATTAAATATTATTGAACTATGGCATTTATAAAAGACTTGTTACATACTGAAGTTTCTTTTTTTTTTTTTTTTTTTTAACAAGAGTCCAAATTTTTGCCAAAACCTATCTGCGAAATGTATGACTCAACTGTAATAAACAGGTCTATAATAGTCTGTATTCTTCAATCATAATAATAATAATAATATTGTACCCTTTGATCATATAACCTTGTGAAAGGAAACAATTTTCATCATGGCAGTCAAGGTATGAAACTAACCCAGATGCAATTAAAGAACATGGTTACTCATAAATTACCATCTACTCTTTTTCAAAAAATGTAAGATTGTCTAAATCATGGTTATTAATATTTTAAACAATCATCTTATACAATAATTTACAGATACTAAGAACTGATTGTTACTAAACTAATGCAAAACTTTTACTCTTTATTTTTATCAAGTCTGTAAATTGGAATAATTTTCCTTTCATTTATAACTGAGTCACTAATGTTTATATTTATTTAACTACTTTATTTAAAAAAAAAAAAAAAAAAAAAAAAAAAAAAAAAAAAAAAAAAAAAAAACTATAGATTTATAATTTTGAGCTAATTTTCAATTTATATAATTTTTTCTTTAGAAAGTTAATAATTGCCCTATAGAGTTATTTAAATTTATGAATAAACTAAAGTTATTTCTATGATATCTTTGTAGGTTGAACAGATTTTGCAATTAGTATCACCTCTTGTTCAAGATCAGAATGATCAACCATCTGAAGAGGATGATCCTGAAGACTTTGCTGATGAGCAAGGTCTTATGGGTAGATTCATTAACCTCTTACAAGCTGAATCACCTGATCAACAGTTCCTAGTAAGCTAATATTTCCTGTTTTGATTTTGTGTTTATATCTTATACACATATTTACATATTTCCTTTGTATTTATGAATTAAAACAATCTATGTCAAATGTATCTTGCATTTGAATATAAATCTGTTTTCAGTTAAGTGAGTTAATTTTATAATTTCACTTCTTCCTGAATAAACTAAAATTAATAAATAATGAAATTTTTTGGAAAATCACACTTTAAATTATTTAATCAACTTTTAAATTAATTTAATGAATATAATAAATTAAAACTTTGCATTTGATGTTTTATTGAAAGTTATGAATTATATTTTGTTACTTTGAAAATTTGTATGCATATTTGTGAAATGCTTTTGTTTCTAGCATTAATAAACATATGATTAGAACTACTTTTAATGAAACAAATAAAAATATTTTTCTTCTGAATAAATTTTACATACTTATTTCTCAGTTAAATTTTACTTATTTTAAAAATGTTTTTCATATAAATGGTTCAATTTTGTACAGTGACATTTATTTTTATGAGCCAATCAAAGTAAAATATAATGTAAAAAAGTAAATTAAATTAATGTACCCAAAAAAGGAGATTTTTATATTGAAATATGTGTGTGTTCTATGTATGCAATATCAAAAGATATAATTGAGGAATATGCAGTTATATTTATTGGCAAAATGTATTTTAATTGAAGACATTTTCTTTAAAACATTTTCTATAAGTTATGATTTGATTAGCTATTTGTTAACAATATAAAGTCATTTAAGTGTTATGTAAGCACATTTTTTGTCATTTATTTTCCTCATTCCCCTATGATAATCATGTAAGATTTTCAGTAATATTTTCATTTTTTTAAAATGAGAATACAAATTATTGTGTACCTTTTTTTCAATAAATCTACCTTGCATAGAAAAATATTTAAGAATTATAAATCTAAAATTTTTATAGGTTTCATATGAAATATTACCCAATCGGAAGTAATTTATATGAAACAATTAAAATAAATGCTTAATAGTATTTTTTTTTTTTTTTTTTTTTTTAAGAAAAGGGCTTGAGAACTTTTTATCATTTTTTTCTTAGTTCTTAATTTATAGGTAATTAATAATTTGTGGTAAAATATTTTTTATGCAATGAAAGATTTAAATGAAAATTTTCTAAGAATTTTTATTAAGATCTTATTACATAAGAAATAATTCCTACTATTTTTGATGGGAAGAATTTTTCATTCTGCTTATGAGCCAACTGATATGGTTTTAGTTCTCTGACTTTATAAACACTATGTATCCCATATGAAGTATACATTCTTTTTTAATATATTTTTGCTGATTGTCTGAAGCATTCATCACAAAAATGATTTTACAATTGATCTTGATGATTGACAGTAATTATTGTAAATTTTGAATTTAACTATATCAAGTACAATCAAATGGCACTTTGTTGGTGCAGTCATCTAAGATTTTGCTGTAAATTTTGTGTGTGACTTGTGCATTCTATGAAATTGTTTTGAATAACATTGGAAAAAATTATTCAACATTTTCAACTTTGAAGCTAGTTGTAAGGTTGATAGTTATCTGGATGATATTCAATGATCAGGCTATTCACTGCTGCATAATTCTTTGAAGGAAGCTCTACTTGATATCTGTTCCCTTCATTATTTTTGTCGAAAGTGTTTTATCCTTAAGTCAACATTATTCAACACTATTAAATCATTTGCATAACTTCCCTGATAAGAAATCTTATCTTTTAGACTAATAACCATAAAATGATCAATTTTGCTTTCTGAAATTCAGCATGGAAAACATTTTGTCTTTAATAATTATTTTTCTGAGAATTTATTTAAAAACTCTTAATCCAAGAAGCAAATTTAGTATTTTAAGTTACTGAATAATGTTTTATTGAATCATTGAAGAAATATTATTTTGTATTTGTCAATTTTCTTGAATTCATGTTGAAATGCATTTTTGCTTTTCTGTAACTACACCTTATATTTTATTTTAAAAATCAAATTCACAAAAAAGTATTTCAACCTAGTACCCAAAGAATTTAATTTTATGGAATATTACAGTATTTAGTTTCAGTTCTAATACTTCCGAACACTAAATACCCTACTTTTTCGATAGATTAACTTTTTAAACTATTTCTATTATAAATTTTAATGTATAAAATGTCATTGAGATTTTGTCTAATAAAGTACAAACAGTAGTTTCAATGATATTAAAAATTAAAATGATTAAAGAAATTTCCTTAGAACATATTAGAATAATATTAGTATTATATACACCACTTTCCTGTTTTCTAATACATTTTCTATTTTTTTCCCTGGTATATCAGGATAGAAAGAAACATACCTGCGTGACAATGCACAAGATTTATCATATTTCTACATAATATGCTAAAGATTTATAATATAAATATGGTACTTAAAATATTTTAGATTCTAGGATTTTTTTTATTTTTGACAACTAAATTATATTTCTGGTGTGATTTTGTTAAATTTTCTGTTATATTTTATATTTATTTATGTCCATATCTTTATCTTGAATTTAGTTTTATAATGTAGTGTATTTTTTTTTTAAATTATTTAAGCGATAATTTCTTATGTGTAGATGCTTAATACAACAAGAAAGCATTTTGGAAATGGTGGCAATCGTCGCATTCGTTTCACATTGACTCCCATAGTTTTTCAAGCATATAAACTTGCATTTCGATATAAGAATTGCAGTGAAGAGGTATGAATTTTATAAATTATCAGCATTTTAACATAAAATTCAGGGATAAAAATATAAAATATTCTCAGTATATTTGTTTTCATCATAATATTTTAAAAATATTTTTCATGTAAATAAAAATATTATGCATTGCATAATTGTAGTTCAGTTATCACACTTTTAATGCAGTTTTTATTCTTTATACTACATTTTTCCTTATATTTTCTTACATTATTAACAATTTAAAAAAAAACACAATTTTAATAAATGTGTTAAAGCATAATGTTTTGGTAGGCTTCAGTTACTAATTTTCACTTTAAAAAAATATTTATTTTGAATAATATATGAAATATTGTTTTAAAAATCTTCTAAAAATTAAGATATTTGTAATTTGTTCATACACTTTAGGATGATAATTGGGAAAAGAAATGCCAAAAAATATTCAAGTTCTGTCTACAAACTATCAATGTACTTATAAAAGCTGAAATGGCAGAGTTACCTTTAAGATTATTTCTTCAAGGAGCTCTTGCTTCTGGACAAATTGGTTATGATGGTCATGAAGCAGTTGCTTATGAATTTGTATCACAAGTGAGAAAAAGTTTTTTCATGTCATAATATTTCTGTATAATTTTCTTATTACTTTCATCAATCATATAAATTTACATATGTATTTGAAAAGTAATTCTGAAATTTAATATTAATTGAATGTTATAAATATGATCATATTTGGTTTCACAAATTTTTAATCTTTGCTAAAAATTTTAAGCAAGGTTTGTATAATTCCTTTAATTTCCCTAAAACTCAGAAAAATTAAAAAAAAAAAGTTTCTAGGGTTCTATGACTTTTGGAAATTTTTAATTTCTTATTTACAAATCAGTCTTGTTTGAATATTGTATCAATTTCACTAATTTTTTATTTTATATTTTGACATTTTCAATTAAATCAGACTATATTGAGACAAAATATTAGTTTGTATGATTTTGACTTTGTAACAAAAGATGCAGATGTGAAGAAGTTGCTGTTTAATGATTAGCCACACAATATATGTTTTTTTGTATATTTGTATCTTATGACTATGATGTATTTAATATTAAGGTCTTATTAATAATAAATCATACAAATTCAAGGTATTGTCAAAGTACTCTCTTATATTTTTATACAAAAATTTCTTTATTCTGATTAGTTAGTGGTCCTAAGGTATATGCTGCATATAAAATTTAAGGAAGAGAAGAAGAATTTATATTGTCTAATATATTTCTTTAAAAATTAATAACCATCATAATCTTGTCTAAATAATACTGATTTTTATGATTTTGAAATCAATTGCCATCCATTTTTAATTTAATGATGCAATCTGTGATGCTTATTAAATAATTTATTTAAGTTAATAAGATTAATATAGGATTACTTAAACCAAATCTATTATTTTAAAAGTGTACAAATAATCATGACATTTGGAAATGTAATGCATCCTTATCCTTGCCATTTTAATTCTGAAAGTTTTGTTTTCTTGGAAATATTACCTTAAAAAATACATAAAAGCTTCATATAAAAATTTTTAAATCAAAATTAAACTTTATTTTTCATATTGAATCTTACTTAAATGATGTATAATTGTTATTTTGGAGTTTGATTTAAAAAAATTTTCATTATAATGGAAGATTCAATATGTTACAATAATTCACTACAATTAGAATAATAGTTTTATGAATAAAAGTAGATTGCATTTTACAAACATTAATAAAATTCTAAATTTTCAATTGATATTAATTTTATATTTAAAAAAAATTGTCAAAGTTATTTGTTCAATTTTTAATAAAGTAAAAAATTCATGATTAATTCAGAATGTTTTAAATTAGAGTTATAAAACAAATATCTTCTAAATGAAAAGTTTAATGCATATTAGTTGTAATGGAGCCATTAATAATCATTTACAGAAGTAAATAAGAAAAATATTCAGTAGTTTTCTTAAATATTTGCTTCATGAAAAATTGTAGACAGTACTTTAGCTTTTTAAGCAGATATGTACTTATTTTTGCTATATATATATATATATATATATATATATATATATATATATATATATATATATATATATATATAGTCTTTTATTTCTACTTCTAAGGTTTATATTATTTTTATTTGTTTTGAATTATTAGTAAAATATGTAGTACTATATTTCTTAATTCACAAATGCATTTATTTTGTTCTTCCCATTGTTTGATATCCATTAATTTTATTGGTTGAAATGAATTTCACTGATTTAAATTTAATGTGAAGCATGTTTTGGTTTGTCTACTATATGATATATTTATTTGTAAGAAAATGTAGCAGAGTTGTTTCATCATACAAAGAAATGTTTTCTTGTAAACTTGTTTCATGTATTGATATGAAAGATCTAAAAAAATTTTATGCTTTTAAAAGAATTAAATGTTTGTAGAAATGAAGAAGAAATTAATGTTTTATTATCAATGACAAAGAAATTAATAAAAAAATGTGTCCATTGCAATATTCTATAATGGGAAATATTTCATGTTTAGTCTCTTAAACTCTAAAGGTATGAAGCTCTTTTGCCATTTTCAAATGCATGTGATAGTTATATGATTTGAGATAATAATTTTGTAGCCTTTTAAAAGTAATTTGTTGAATGATAAATTAGAATTTGATCCCATTGAATATTTTGTACACTTCTAAAATTTTATTAAAGACTATTTTGATCTTACTGTGTAGAAAGTTTTAAATTTATTATCAAATAGAGAAAATTATTTCTTATAAAGTAAATTTACTTTTGCTATTCTTTTGTGGTGAACCTTTAATAATTTCTAAGAACGGAGTTTCTAAAAACAAAAATACAGTCTGTGAAAATTTAATTTAGCTGCTTAAACAAAAGTATTAAATTTAGGTGAATAAAAATGGAGAAAAAAAAAACATTAATGTGTGGATTACCAATGCTGTGTTTTAAGGAAATTTATAAACTTGAAAAATATCTGATTTTGTCAAAGTAACTGAAAAAAGCTGACTAATTAACATAAATGTCAATTAATCTTTGGAAAATTTGGTTTGATTCCTTGAAAATTCTTGTGTTAAGAATCTATACAAACCCTGCTTAAAAAGCCATCAAATTTAATAATTTTCTAATTGATAAAATTTATTTATTTTTAGAAACAAAATTTATTTCTAAATTCTGTCCATTCTAAGCATTTGGAGATTTTAATCTAGTACAAATTTTCTTAACTCTAGCAAATAAAGAAACAAGCTATTGCTGATATAAATTTAAAACTTTGTATGTTTCATGGTCATGTCAACTTTATATGTTTTATTTAATGGATGGCACTTTATTTAGTCTTTAATACTTTTGATGATTTCTGTTGTCTTATTTAGAGGTTAATTTTTCTATATGTATGCAAGTTTACATTAAATTTTTGAAAAGCATTGCAAGTTTTTTCTCCTTGATATTATAGAATAATTAAAACAAATAAGTTTCTTATACCCTAGAAAAAGTTCCAAAAGCTTTATCTTGATCAATAATTTTAAAACTAATAAATATTTGTTCAGTTTATTGTGAGTTTACTTGTCACTAATATTTTAATAGCAATGATATTAATATTTTACATTGTGAATAAAAATGGAATGTAAGAAAAATTTTCATACTAAATTATTATTTGTATTTTTTATTTAAAAGCTATTAATTAATATATTGTATCCTGAATGTAAGACAAAAATATTTTTGGAAATTAAACAATAGCCATCTTTTTCTCTCATGGGATAAGAATTAAAAAGTTTCTTAAGTGTTAATTATTAATTTATATTAAAAGAGAATCAACGTCTATTAAAGAAAACTGCTTAGCTATAAATAACCTTGTTTATGCATGCATCTCTTAATTTTTAATTTTATGAGAACTTTTTCCCCTTTTACCATAAATATAAATATATTAATACTTACTGAAATAAACAGACTGCTCTAGAAAGTTATTTTCTTGTGTACTTTCATTTATAGTAAAAGGTATTATGAAGAAATAAAAATTTGGACATATTTAAAAGACTGAAGGAGACTACAATGGAAGCAGATCTTTACTATATTTATTTAATTTTATGTGTAATATTCTTAAATTTAAAATGCATGCAAAAAATAAAAATAAAAAAATCTTATTGGTACCTAAATATATACTTTCTATCTTTAAAATTGTATAATATTAACTATTTTAGCATGTAATTTTATGTTTATAAATGATAATTTTAATAAATAAGATAAAATTCTACTTTGATAGTAGCATTGTATTATATTAAAATTACAATATTTTATATGCATGCTTGTATATTATCTTGTAGAATTGTGTATTTAAATTTCATAAAATTGATATTTAACAAATTATAGCTAATAGATTTATGTGTGCTGTTATTGTTGTTTTTTTTTCATTTTCCAATCATTTTCTTGCCAGGTTTTTCCTATATTATATTTATTTTATTTTAACTTTGATTTATTTTAAGTGCAAAATTGTGTAATATTTCTAGGCATTTTCTCTGTATGAAGATGAAATATCTGATAGTAAAGCTCAGCTTGCAGCTATTACTTTAATAATTGCTACTGTGGAACAGATGTCCTGTTTCTCTGCTGAAAATCATGAACCATTACGCACGCAATGTGCTTTGGCCACATCTAAATTGTTGAAAAAACCTGACCAATGTAGGGGTGTTTCAGTTTGCTCACACTTATTTTGGTCTGGCAAAAATCTTTCCACAAATGGAGAAGAGGTATTCAATATATTTTGTTAAAATAAAAAATAGATAATTTCTTTAATAAAAAATTCTTATTTTAAATGTATAATTAATAAAATATTTGTGAACTTAAAACTAGATGTTAAATATAATTTATATTGTTGTAATCAAATATAATTTGATCTACATATTGTAATAAATTTTTTACTGACCTTTCAGAAGAGAGTGAAATCTAAAGGGAAGGTTTCTTGATGAAAACTAAGAATAAAGTTTTATAAATTTTTAGTTTCGATTTTTTACATTTTAAATTATATGTACAGTTCAGTTAAGTTGTACTTCTAATTTTGAATATAAAAAAATCAAAAACTTTTAAAGTAAATAAAATCAATTAGTAAATAAAATCAATCAAAAGTAAATAAAATCAAAATATTAGGAATGAAAATTAACAAATATTATTTTTAGCTCTAAATTATTTTTATTTAGAATATATTTTTAGGTTTAAATATTCATTGTAATTATATATGTTCATAAGTATTCATTTTTGGGTTTAAATATTGTTCCATTTATATAATATTGTGTCTTTAATTTTAGATTTTCTGTTAATTGTTTGTAAAATTATAACTTAAGAAAAGAAATTTAGCTTGAAATTTTTTATTAAATTTGACACATTTTTCTTCTATTTATTATTTATTTATTTATTATATTATTAAAATCATAAACTGTCAAAATATATTTCCGCTATTATTATTTTTTTTTTTACCTGACACAATAAAAGTATGATTCTGCTTATTTATATTAATTGTAGAATACTGGTTTCATGCTGCAGGTCTCCATATCTACCTGGTACCTCATGAATATTTTGTTTATACAGACTTATATACTTTGAATCTCTCTATCATCAATATCGTTCTTGTGATAAAATATTAAACACGGGATTAACATTTTAAAAACTGTTCAATATCATATTGAATATTGAGGCTCCTATTGTCAATGATCAAATATAAATAACAAATATAAAACTAGCTGCAGAACCTGCCACTCAAAGTATAATTTGAATTAGTGCTTTTTGCATTTATCTGTATATAATTATAATCAGGAATAATATGTTGAAATTCATGTTATTATGTTATGCTTCATGTTGTTCATTGCAATATGCAATTTATTACATTAAAATCTTTGAAACTACTATATTTAGATTCACATCTTGACTTTTTTCTTGAAACCCTTTTTCAATTAGTGATGAGAATGGGAAAATTTTTATGTTTCTCAAAAAAATTTCTATGCTTGAAAACATTTCAGTGGACACTAGAAAAAAGTATCCTAGTTGAATATTGCTGGTCTGTTTTGTATATGTCAACAGACACCTATAGTAGGAAATAGCCAAAAAGTCATTTCATTGTTAGTGCATTCTATCAAATCCTGCATTTCTCAGTAATCAATTTGTATAAATATGATTTATGGGTCTCCTATAAAAATTATACATGATGGACAATATTTGCTTCAGCATCTAAATTAATTAAACTTTTGCTTATATAGAATTATAGTTTCAGTTTAAAGTTAGAGAAAAAGTATAAATTTGTTGTACAATATTATAAAAATAAATTTTCTAGTCTTTTAATTTTCCTTGTGATAAAAATTTGAGTTAAATATCACTATTTCATGTTTATTTTTTTTATTAATATTAAAATATATAGTTTATTGATTTATTTATTCAAAAGTAATGTATATTTTATGTGGTATAGCTTCAGTTATTGTTTTATGTATTTTAATTTTTTTAAAAAAGTGATTCCTAAATTTGACATCTTTAAAAGATGTTAATTTAACAGGAAAATTCAAACGCCATGTGTCTTGTTCAATTTTATTAGTTAATTCTATGTTACTTATTATAGATGCATGATGGAAAAAGAGTATTGGAATGTTTGAAAAAAGCTACTAACACAGCTAAACAGTGCATGGATTCTAGTGTCCAAGCTCAATTGCTTGTTGAAATATTAAATCATTGTATTTATTTCTATGAAAAAGGCAATGATCAAGTAAGAATTATTCTATGAAATATCTTATCCTGAATTTTGTTTGTATCAACTATGTCTGAATTAATTTTTTTGTTATTATTGCAATCAACAATATATTCACTAATATCAAACAATGCATTGCTTTAAAAATGTTAAAGACCAATAAGTTTACAAAATTATTTCTAATAACAGACAATTTCAGAAAAGATAACACAACAAATTATTAAAACCAATCTTTTGACTGTTCTTAAACTCAGAAAACAAATCATTCAAATTATTATAACAGACACTATGTCAAAGAATGTGACCTGTGGGAGTTTGTGATTGGATGTATTTTCATTTTGTTAAATTTGATATTATATAACGTTTTGAAATTGATTTTATTGTTTTAATATTGATTACTGATAAAAAAAAATCTCATTTGAATATGTAGTAAAGAAATCTGTCATGTAGTCCTGAATACAGCATTGAGAAGATAAATTTTTGGTCTTCATATATTTTTTCTATCCTATTTTAAGATGGGGCAATTTAAATTTTTCTGTTATCAAATTTCAATTAATGGAACAATAATTATGACTTTTTCTGACTTTGAATTTAGTATTCAATGATTTTAATATCTGGCTGTTCAGAAAATTAGACAAGTTGAAACTTGATTCTTTTATTTATGAGATATTTTTCTATTTGCACTTTTATTATACCTCATTTTCTATGTAATATATTATATCTTCCTATTCAATGAAATAAGAAAATTATATTGTTCAAACATGGAAGTACTTCAAATAGTTGAATAATCGTATTGAAATAATTTTGTGTTTTACTGGAAAGTTTTTTGCTTGAATAAAAGTTATTTAATATAATAAATAATTTATATAAACTACATTTTTACATTAAAGTTTGTTTATTTCTATCTTGACCAGAGAGAGACAGAGATAAAGATATCTTTTTTTAAACATTTATTTCTAAATAACTAATATTTCTCTAACTAACCTGTCTAAATAACTATTTCTCTAATTATATTTTCAATTACCTGTTATAGATTCAAAACTTGAAGAACCACTTATTGAGTGAAGTACGTGAACTGCTACCTAGTCTTGAGGTGAATGAGGAAACTGAACAAATAAACAAACATTTTCAGAATACTCTGGAACATCTTCAAGAGGATAAAACACTTTTGAAAGGGACAGAGAACATAGCCATTGAAGAACCTGGCCTCTAATTTATAAGAAAAATTAAAAGTTAATATTTTTTTTCCTGGAGAATATTAAATTTTATGTAACATGTATTTAATAGGTTAAAGTAATACTAATTTTTATTAATAGTATTTTATAACTATATGACTGCCTGTGTGTATCAGCTATATATAGTTATTCAAAAATTCATAACTTTTGTATTTTCTCAATATTCAAACAGGAATGTATGTTTTTAAATAAGTGGATGTTTTGAATTATGCATTTTGCCTTTTATTAATTTTGTAAAGTTTATGTTATTAAAAATAGGAAATTGTGCATTTTACACAATTTTTTTACTTTCTAAATTGATATTTAGTAAAAAACTTCTCTTAGAATGCTTGTGATAGTAAAAATTTTGAATTTTAAAATAATTAAAGCTTGCTATGTTATTTTGGTTTCTTTTAATCTAAAATACTTTTTCAATGTTTTAAATTACTTAAAAAAAATTTTCAAGGTCTATAAATTAAATTTCTAGATTTATATCAAAACTAGTAACAATTTATCTTATAAGAAATTTTTTCAAATGTATGCTAAATTGCTTAAAAATGCATTAAAAAAGAGTAATGCAAATATATATTATAGAATTTAGTTCAAAAATAAAGAATTTGATGTAATGGATTTAATGTACCATTGTGCAAAATTTAAAATTTTCTCCTTCAGTAGTTGGCTAATGATTGTTAATTCTAGCTATCAGTGTGGCAATAAATCATAAAGGAATGCAAACATATATGAAACAAATGTATGTAATATCTATTCTATAAAATTGATTTTCCTTTTCTTTTTTTTTTCACAGATATTTTATGATGATGAGAATACTTTTCCATTGCAACCAGTAAATTTGAAGTCTGTTTGGCATTTTGATTGAACTCTGAATCACCATTCCATATTGTATATGTAAATAGAAAGTGCCATTTAAAATGTGACATGCTTTTTTGTTAGAATTTAGTTATTGTTGTATATTTGATTATTTAAATGTTTTGGATATTAAAGTATAACTTTAAAATTTTCTGTTTTAACTCTGCATTTTTTATGTTTTAATGAGTTCTGTTATAGCGTTTCATGCTCTGCAATAGCATTTATTACAATGTAGTTTTAAAATTATGGAATATAATATTAGAACGCAATTATTTTGTATTATGGGTAGAATATAAAAAAGAAATTAGTTTTAAATAATCTTGCTTGATAATAAATTATGTCTGACATTCATTGAGAAGAGAAAAATTAACTACTTAAGTTGATAGTGAAGAAAAAAAGTCTAAAACGAATCAAAGATTTGCTATAGTCAAAGAATTAAAGATCATATAATTTCTATATTCTGAATTTTATTTGCTATTTCAAAAAGGAAAATAGGTAATTTTACAATTTTTTTTTTTTTTTTTTTTTTTTTTTTTTTTTTTTTTTTTTTGTAAAAGTTTAAATTTTTTTAATCATTGAATGTAGAAAATTTTGAGGTTTGGAAATTAATTTTCAGACTTTACCAGATTTTCTTTTCCCTCTCTTTTTAATCCTGCATACCTTGTCCATCATTTGGAAATGTTATAGTCTTTTATACCCTTAGAAATCCTCTTTATGAAACAAAGTTAAAATTTTAAATACTTGGAAATGTGCTGATGTGCACAGCAAATACGAAATCAAAGAAAGGAAAGGAACAGTTAGTGCTGTGTGGTAGTATAAAATGGTCTTCAAAACTCCAATTATTTAAAGCAAAGCTTTTAATATTTTTGTACTTTTCAGGTGATTTTAATAAAAAAAATTAAATAAGTGTTTTTGAATGTGTTAATAACCAAATCTACATTATCTAAAATTAAATTGTCGCATAGAAAACCATTGATAAAGGGCCAAATTTTCTATTTCCATAAGTTATAGCAAAATAATAGCATTAAATTATGTAATTAAGTTAATGCTTTTAATGCTATTTCTTTCAAATATATTTTTGATGATTTTAATATTAATGTTCTTCAATATTCATTAATTTTGTTTTTCTGCATTTTTAGTTATTATGTAGGGAAGATTTTTACAAAAATGTTTGAACATACAAATTTAAAATTAATTTTTTTATTATTAATTACTATAAAATATTCAAAAATATTTTCTCTTTGGCTCATTGTTCTTCAATAAAATCATTTCCTTTATAGGAATTTTGTAATCGTAATTGATCTAAATGATTTTTAAATTATTTTCATTTATATATTTATAGTAACAGCATATAAAATATGATAAAAATAGGCATAAGAGTGCAAAAAATTATGAATATTTTTGAATGTTATAAATTTATTGTATAAAAAAATCCGTATATACGATTGTGTACAACAGATTAAAAATAAATTAGAATAAAAAAAATAAGCTCTTATTTTAATAAAGAAATGTATTTCAAAATCTTCAGAAACAGTCTCATTAAACATTAAAAATTATTTGAAATATTTCATTGGTAAAATAACCAACTGATAACTTCTCAAAATCATAAGAAATGAATGTTAAAATTAAATTTTTTACAGTGGGACCAAATATTTAAAATATGTACCTTTTTGAATTTAAATCAATAAAAAACTGGAGAAAATAATATTCAGTGTATCAGTTTCAGAAAAATTAAAAATATAAACTTAGATTGTTTGGTTGAAAATTTTTCTGATTTTATTTTTTAAAAAATATATAACTAGATAATTTTGTTTTAAAGAGAAATTAAAGTTTAAACTCTTTTAAAATTTTTTATCTTCATTATCTCATATGATGATGTTTTTCCAAATATGAGAATCGCATTTGAAATCTTTATTACTTCATCATCAATTGCCAGCCAATGGCTGAGTGGTTAACATTACTGACTCCTAGGCTGTTGGTCCGGGGTTGGGCATGGACATTTCTTTCCGTTCTTTCTTTCTGTATTTCTTTGTCCAGTCTTCTGAAATGATGGATGAATGTGGCTCACCCTATGAACGAGTTTATGGTTGTATAACATGAGTAATGCTACTCTCCTCCGTGACTTGGTTCATAGGTGCCCACCAGGTAACGCTAAATGAGTGGTAGTTTCCAGCTTTGTTGTTGTGGCGAAGAGTTAATCAACCAATGCCCGCCATTAAGGAGAAAAAAAAAACTTCAACATCAATTGCTAGTTATGAACGTTCGTTCAGAAATTAAAATTAATTGATATATTTACGATATTTAACCATGTGACAAGATATATTTAACCATGAGACAAGATCTCCTAAAAGTTTTACTTTTAAGTGTAAAACGAGAAAAATTTAAAGATTCACACTTGTTAAGTAATTGAATTTGCTCCATCAAAGGCAAGGAAAATGCATGCTATATAATATAGCAGATTATTATTGATTTTAATAAGTACATTTATTTGTTGTTACTGTCAACTGTAGTCTGTCAAGCTGTCTGACTTCGTCAGACAAGATCCAAAAGACCGTTGACCCAAAGGCAGTCAAGGACAAGAAGGGGGGGGGGAGAGTAAATCTCATCTCTTGAGAGCTTCAGGCAGTCAAGTATGTGCTTTGCAGAAGCCTGCTGAGCATGACATCTGGAGCAAATGGCATAAATCTTACGATTCTCAACAAAAGTCAGGTTTTTAATGTGGCCGCTTGCTAACCTTGAAATAGCAGTTTGTGAGGCTTTATTACACTTAAGATTGAAGAAAGAGTCTGGCTCTTTCACCACATACCAGTAGTGGTATGGAGGGATCTTCACTCTTTTGAAATTTCACTGTTGACAATAGATTGATGTTCAAGATAAGTAAGGACGAGAGTGATGAGTTAAAGTTGTTGCAGCCGTCTTTGGCCAAGCTATATGCTCGCTCATTATCAAATATGTTGACGATGCTAATATCCGTACTCTACCATAAAATTCGCCTGTGGAACTGATGTTGGATTACCAGAAGGCCAAATAGGCAATTCAGAAGTTGGCCATATGAATATTGGCAGTGGTAGAGTCGTAATGCAAGCTAAAATTAAACACCAAAATTATAATTGGTGTGCCAGGAGGGGATGTTAGGGAAAATGAACATCATGGGACCTGATATTCTGAAGAATGGAAATACTTGTTTTATCTCCTACCGTGAACCAGCTTTTGAGGTGTTGTAGAGAGGAGCGGCTGTCCGAAAGGATCCAGAGGTCTCCGAAGTCATTTTCATTGAGAATAGCTTCAAGGCCATGCTCAATTGCAATTAACTCACATTTGAAGACTGATGAAAAGTCAGGGTTGCGAAGGGAAAAGGACAAGTTATCTCCCGGTTTCTCAATATAGTCTCCACTATCACTTACTTGATGTAATATATTTCCATCGCTTAAAGGTTTTATGCTTTTTAAAACTATTATATTAATAAAAATAAAATAAATAGATCTTTAGTAAAATAAATAGATCTTTTTAATAGATTCTGAATTACTGTAAGTCCGATTATTCAATTGAGACATATTTCCAAATCCAATTCCGAGTTTTTTGTCTTAAAAAAATAACCTAAATCTTTAAAATTATCTATATTTTAAAGATTATTTTAAACTAAGTACTTCATTTTATTTTTATTTGCATTATATTATTGTTATGAATTGTATTAACATTTGGAAGGAAGGTTGTATCAAAATAGGGCACCAATTATGTCACTGTGTGCTTCTCTTGAGAGTAGTGGTTGACTTTCATCTACACTAATATGAATCTTCATTAAAGGAATTAGCTACAAAATTTGTTCTATGTTGACAATTGTCTCATTTCAGTCAACGCGACTGAAGAAATTGGACTTCATTGCAGTAACACAAAACTCCTTCAAGTTAAGAAGGGGGGAATAAACAAAACTGAGCATTGTGAAATCTGCAAAGACCGTACTTGGTTTTCAATGGGACAATATTTTGCTTTGTGATATTTCTAATGTTGACTGCAAAATATTTCAATATATCAGTAAGAAGATGAAATTTTCCTAAAACATCTGAATTCAATAATTATAAACATTGAAATGAATATGTATAGAAATTCACATAATATTTCAATATTCAAAAAGGGATATGTGATACTCAGGACATCTGCATTTCATAACCGTTTTTGAAATGTTATTTCTTTGATTTCTATTTTAATTTCATGTATTATTTGCTTTTAGCTCGTCCATCTGAGTTTGTAAACTATTTTGTAATTGCATATAAATATTACGTGCATTTTTCCATTTGTTTCGTTGTCATGTTTAATTAACCATTCCAGTTCACTTACCTCACATTTATTTAATTAATGGTATAAATTATTTCATATTGTGTGGTATTCACAAGAATGCCTTCCTCCATGAGAATGACCTATTTTTTTTAAAATTTATTATGGTTCTTTAGGGCTAAACATGTTGTTCTTAAAATTTAGAATTGAGGCCATTTTTCTGTGGAGAACTATAATAATACCAATCTATATTCACAGATTGGAAACTTCTTTTACTAAGAACATGTTTATATGATAAACCTACACATTCGAGAAAAATATCGTGTTACATAAATAGAATTGTTGCTATTCTTTTGATTTGCATATTGATAACCATTTTTATAAGGGGCAACAGAAAAAATTATTGTTATGGGAAAATTTGTTCTAAAAATATTTTGTTGTTAAAAGAATAAGAAAGTTTAAAGAAAATTATTTGAATTTACTTTATCAAATAAAACATTTGGTACCCCATAAATTATTAAAAGCCTGTGTAAAACCCGTTATATGTATATTTGTTGAAAATTTTAAGTAATTATAAGTTATTAACGAAAATAATGGATCATTCAGTAAGAAAAAAAGCGTCATTGATAGCATCTTTTACAAAATTGTATTTTGGAAAATATACAGTTGAAATTTCAGAAGCTGAAGTTAAATTTGCATCTTTAGAAGTAATAAAAACTATAGCTGAAATTGACGAGTAAATTTTAGAATTTTTATTAACCAATAAGAGAAATAATGATGAATCCATTAGTGTGTACAAAATGGTTGAACAATAAAATGAAAAATGATGATGTAAATGTAAGTGGAAATTCTATTTTTAAAATGTTGTGATTCAGAAACTTCAGAAGATATTAAGAGGAGATTTCATAGCTATCTATTTCACAGTATCCTCAATTATGGAAGAATCGGAGATATTGCACACAGTGAAAATTTTGAGACAACCATTTTGAAAAAATAGTATAAGTCTTCTGTTTGCGATGCCAATAATTAGCCTTTTGCAGCTGTTGTTTTCATTACATATGATGCAAAAGACAAGTATACAATACAACTATTAATGAATAAATCTAGAGTATCACTTTTGAAAAATCAATCCATTCCTAAGCTTGAGCTTCTAAACTGTTGCATTGGCGTAAGTTTTGCAAATTTCAAGAAAAAGTTGGAAATAGAAAATATTGAGATTCATTATTGAACAACAACTGCTTTGTAATGAATCCAGAGAGATGAACCATGAAGTGTGATTTTCAGAAATAAAAACGCAAGAAATCTGTATGTAATCAACTGGAAATTGGCAACATGTTCCCGGTCGATCTAATCCTGTAAAAGTACCAACACGCGGCTCTATTCTGTGACGAAATTATTGAGATCAAGATAGTAAGAGGGTTTTTTTTAGTTGCATTTACCTGTTAATGTATGGCTTCAATCTGAATATAAAACTGATGAAGATTTATTGAAGAATAGCGAGAAAAACGAACGACCACTCTCATGAATAAAAGTTTGTTTAAAACAAAGCAATTATGTTTTTATTTACCAAACTATGGAAAAACTCAGAATGACTGGATGGGTTCTAAGATTCTTAATAAATAGCAAACTCTTTGAAAAAGTTAGTAAGAAATGAGAATTATCTATGATTGAACTTGAAAATTCAGAAATCAAACTTATAAAATTATTTTTTAAAAAAGCATTTAATACAGATCTTATTAAAAGTTTGTAATCATTGAATATCTTCAAAGATTAAAATGAAATATACTGGATAAAAACAAAATTTAACAAACAAATTTTAGATTCCCTATTTTGCTTCCTGGAAATCCTTCATTAGTTGATGGGCTAATCAGAAAAAGTATTTAAAATGTTTACACTCAGGATAGCAAATTTTACTATTCAATTTGCAAGAAAGTTTCTGGATTATTAATTGCCGTCGATCAGTATGTAAAGGCTGCTTTAATAGCATGAAGTATAAAACCAGCTCCTGTCGGTTTACCTCAAGAACCAGTAAAAGAGGCCTTCGTTTTCGAAGTAGTCGAAATAGATCTTGGGCGTCCACTTTATTTAAAGGAAGGCGGGAAAAGTTAGATTGTCATCTATACATGTGCTGTTGATCGAACAATTCATCTCAAATTTGTGTTGTCACTTTCAACCAAAGTTTTCTTTTTGAGCTTACGAAGACTATTGCTCTACAAGGAAGACCTCTCATTATATGCTGTGACAGTGGGAGTAATTTCATTGGTGTATAAAATCTATTTCAGTTATTACATTAGAAGTTTGTTGATGCTAAAACATTTATTTGCAAAATCGAAGGGAAATTTATTTAACTGTTTGGTCCCTGGTAGGGAGGATTTTGGAAAATTAAGGAGTGAAAATTGTTAAAAGTCTTCTTAATTAAGTTTAGGGAAAAGCAAATCTTTTATATGAAGAAATTATTAGTGTTGTTGTTGCTTCTAATGACACTTGGCATCACCAAGCCCGCCCGTTAGAGACTAGGCAAAGGAAGTCAGAGAGAGAGCGTCTTCCGTTTTTTAATAGAGCACCCTCATACGAAGGTGGAAATACGACTTTTGGCTCATAGATGGCAGCACAATCTGAATCTTCCAATTTAGAGATTGAAACTAGAGAAGATCCATATCCTGGCTCCAACCACCCCCAGAGGTATTAATTTGGAACGGGAACATGTTGGACATTGCGACCCGACATATTTTACGTACCCCAGTTGCCATTGGTGAACATGACAAATCTTCAGCTAAGCCGGGATTCGAACTAACGACCTTTCAGTAAAGAAAACGGCTCCCTAATCAACCAGGCCTTAACGGCCTCGGAAATTATTAAAAATCCATGTCATTGAGAATCAGTGATTACGTACCAGACTTCTTACGTACCTAATCGAGGATTTGGCTGACGATTAAATACATCTCCCTCCTTTATTGTTCTTACAAGGGATATCGACGGCGAGAGAGCCAGAGTTAGATAAACTGGACCAAACAGACATTAAAAGACGCTATAATTACTAACAGATCTTAACAGAGTAGTTGAGCAAACGAGTTCACTGTGAATATTTGGCTACATTGTTTCAACACCGCAAGAAAGAAAATCATTCTGAATTAAAAGTAGGAGATATCGTATTGATTGAAGACTGCTCAAAAAGAAAAGTCTATGGCTACAGTTCTAGCAGACTATCTAGGAGAAGATGAGAAAATACGTATGGTATGGCTTAAAACAGCACATTCTGAACTCTTGCGCACAGTTCAGTGGATTTATCTTTTACTAATACTGTCAAAATCAAACGCTAAAGCCAAGGATTTAACTGCAAGTAGTAAAAAGACCATTCAAGAAGACTTCCCATGTACTCAATTGAGAACCTGGTGCTTACGTACTATGACAACTACCTAGATATATCACCAAAATTGGTGATCGGAAAGAATAATATGACGACTATGTTATGTGCTAATATAGGTTATAGAGAGCGTTAAAATAAAGAAGAGTATTATGTAAATATTATTTAAATCATGTTAGCAAGACTAAAATATCTTGCCATTGATATTTGGCAATAAAAAATTTCATAATTTTTTTGCTAAATATCGCTATATATATATATATATATATATATATATATATATATAT
>JAPDSC010105423.1:257068-276950 GCA_026290005.1 Latrodectus geometricus | reverse complement strand
TATATATTAGGTTTGGGAAAAAGAAATCAATTATTTTTACGTGAACTTTTTGTAACTTTTTTCAGATTCGCTTTGTAAAAAGGTTTAAAAAAAGTTTTCATGTAGATTTTTAGATCTTGTGCAAAGATACGACTGCTGACATGCTGTCAAGTTTGATAATTTTTTATATATTATAGACATTCTCGACGATGTTGTATCCATGCGAGGTGCATTTTTAGTATCCAAATACCCGAACGGAATCGACGAAACCAAAATTGTACGTAACTGGTTGTTACAATCATGTATAGGGCGATAAACACCTTTCACAATTTTTGCCACCTGGTTAGCATTTTCGCCATTATAAAAGAAAAACTAAAATGTATCGAATTTTCTGTTCGTTGTCTTCTATTCATGAGCTGTTCCTTGACGTGGTCGTCGAGTTTTTTACTTGATTGCAGATAATCCAAGACAAAAATGTTAGGGCTGAATTTCACCATGTTCTGTTCTCCGCATCCAATGGGTAACCGTATCAATTTCTTTAAGCCTTTAAGAGCTGGGGCCATTAGGTCACCTATGGACAAAATGGTACAATAAAATGTTATGAATTTACAACATTGATATTATTTTATTTTCGACGTTACACATTTCAGAAATCTTTTTACTCGTTTGTAATTTTTCCAATTATGCATTAAAATCCATACAGAGCCGGCGCTAGCAGCTTCGCCGCTCCGGGCAAAGAGGTAAAATGCCGCCCCTTTATAACAAAAATTAAAAGAGATAACCTAAACCCTATCCACGAGTAATGGTAAAATAAAACGAGTAAAAAAATTGCAATCATCAGCAATCTTGAAGTTTTGATACATGTTTCGACAAATTAAGACACACGGTTAAAAATTCTATTATTGTGACCATTTGATTAAATTATAAAAAAATTATTTCTTTAAGTTTTAAGCTATTTTTAAGGGGGAATTTCTTATGCTTGTGAGTTTTCTTGCAATTAAAATATTTTCACATTTCAAATAGTTAAAAGTTCATACATTATTAATATATAAGGGTGTTTATTAAACATACGCCAAAAATTCAAGGGTTTCTTCCCTCGACTATTCTAAGAATATTTTGTCCTTTGATAATTTTTGTGAACTCGCTTTGTTTCGAAGATACAGGGCGAACATAGTTTTCGTCAAATCCATTTTTATAATTTTTAAAATCATTAAATTTCTTGCATTCTTATTCTAGCTGGAGGCCATTATTTTCAACAGTTTTTGGTAGTAAAATGTTGTTATAATGTCAAAAATTTTGTTCGCCCTGTATCTTCGAAACCAATTTTTGCTGTATGTTTAAAAAACACCCTGTATATATAAAGGTCGTTAGGGGTTTGATTCCAAATATCTTAATGCATAAAAATATGATTCATTTTAAACAAAAAAGTTTAGTATATCATGGGTCAAAACTCAATTATTTTAGAAAGAGAAAATGCTTAAAAGTTTGAGAAATTTAATTTTAGGGCCAATTTGCCACCCCCTAAGATTGCCGCCCCAGGCAAGGGCCCGGCTTGCCCACCCCTAGCGCCGGCCCTGATCCATAGGCAGAAACATAGCGATTATTTTAAAAAATAATTGCATTTTCCAGGATTATCTTATTTTTGTTGCTTCCTTTGTTTACTGGATCTCACCATGAGACTCCAATGCAATAGAATAATAGAATTGTTTTTCAAATAAAGCAAATGTTATCAGCCAGACTGTGTAAACTTGGCGAGTATAAATAGTAAAAGCCAGAAAATTAAAACAAGTTTATTTCTCAATAATAATAGTTGAATAACATGTTTTTCTATTAATGCAGCATTTAGTTTTAAAAATGTTTATAGCATTATAGAGTTTTATTATAGTATTAATGAGCGTATTATTGATTATTTTAATAAATATATTATCATTTATAACATATTTCTGAAAAAAAATGAAAAAATTTTCAGTAATATGTGTTTAGAGGTAAATTCATTGGTTTCAGTTTATTATTATTTTAGATACATAGGGTTTCCTTTCTCACAAAGGTACAGTTATGATGGAACTGATCAATGTAGTTCCCTGAATTTAGAAAAATGAGTATAAGAAACATTGGTACAGATCTGATTTGGTTCTTTATTAAAAGTTCTAGCACCATTTATAAATCATTTTACGTTTAATTTTCCAAAATTATCGTAAATAATTACATAGTTATTTTGCTCATGCCATTTGGATCATATATGCCTAATTGACTAATCAAGTTTGTCATTTAAGGAACAATTCTGAACAAAAAGCAATGAATAATTGATGATGATAAAAGTTAGTGATCAAAGTTGGATTACTTTGTATAGTGTAACTGTGAGTGTATTGCTATACTGATTAAATCAATTATTCTAGTATAAGACACAAGTTCCTTCTTACCCGATATGGATGCATAAGCTCTTGCAGATCCTTCAACAAAATTTTCAGGCGGCAACAAATCAACTTCCGTTGCATTAGACCCATTTGTAGCTACAGAAAAAAATCGGAAATGCTCATGTAAAAAATAAAAAAAAAAAATATTTATAAAAAAGATTTCGAAATTGTAATTAGAGCTATATATTAGGTTGGGGAAAAAGAAATCCATTATTTTTACGTGAACTTTATGTAACTTCTTTTGGATTCACTTTGTAAAAAGGTTTAAAACAGCTTTCATGTAGATTTTAAGGTCTTGCGCGTTTCGACTGCTGACAAGCGGTTAACTTCGATCATTTTTGATATTTTATAGACATTTTCGACGATGCTGTATCCACATGCGAGGGGCATCTCTAACATCAAAAATACCCGAACGGAATCGACGAAATCAAAATTGTACGTAACTGGTTGTTACAGTCTTATATAGGACGATAAACACCTTTCACAATTTTAGCTACCCGGCTATCTTTTTCGCCGTTACAAGAGAAAAACGAAAATGTATCGAATTTTCTGTTTGTTGTTTTCCATCTTCAAAACCTTGTACTCGTAACTGAATTAATCAAACAAAAAACCACAAGAGAATATTTTAGTGTCAAATGTCACCTTTCCAATAAGCATAAATTTGAAATTGTTTGATAGATACCTCACGAGATAGCGATCATTACAGACGTCTACCGAAAAAATAATGGATAATTTTTTCCCCAAACTAATATATATTGCTTATATATTATGCAAAAATTATTATGATATTAAAAATTTAATTACTGGTATGTATTTCTGTAATAGGAATCCCATGAATTAAAATACAAGAATAAAATATTTCAATAGCATTAAATAAAGTGTCCTACGTTATGAATTAATTATCTGCTAAAGCATTATATCTAAATCAAGGCATATATAAATAAAGAAAAAATGTGATTGAATTTTTTTATTTTTCTTTCATTTAATTTATGTCATTTTCATGAAAATTCAATATTTAATAATCAGTATAAATTATTACCTGTTACAGATTTTTCAAATTCTTCGAAAAATAAATGTTCTGTCTCGAATAATAACATTTTCGTTCTGTTTGACGAAATAATTTTTATGTTTTGTATGCACAAACATTTTTGATTTACAGAATTCAAAAAATTAATAAACTATATAAATTTTTTTTTTAAAAAAAAAATATGGATTATTTAAATAATCCATACTTTTTTTTATATTTATACTTATATTGATTTATTAAAAATTCCTCCTCATCGAAATAAAATTTAATCAAGTTAATGGAAGAATTATTGTTACCACGAGGTTTATATATAAATATAATATGCAAGAACGAACGGTAGTAAAAAAAACATGTAAATATAGTTCGCGCTGTCTCCGGTGCCCTGCCAGATATATCTAACTTGCTTTAATACAAAAAGTGTATCTCGGAACGCCTATTTTGTGACGTTTTCTGACGTCATTCCTTTTTCGCCCAGTGTTGCCAAGTTTCGCCGGCGTAAGTTTTCCGGCGAATTCACTTGTAGTTTGCGGCTGGCCTTATTAAACCTAGTAAAACAGCTTTTTTCTTTTAGCAAACTTAATAATAATCTAGAATATTCATTTATGAAAATTGTGAAAATTGCCGCAACTCGAGTTGTAATGTCTATGAGAGTCGCTTTTACTGGAATATCGGCAACTATATAAAGCGATCTGAATCTTGCTCTTCATAAATAAATTAACTAAAATTTGTTACTTTCAAAAACATTTTTCTTTAATAAATCAAAAAATAAGAACTTTAGTAATAATTATACCAAATATTAATATCTTTCATTAGCAAACACATAAAATTTAAAGATAATACAAATGCTAATTATAAAAATGACTAACTAGGCCAGCCGCAAACTATCGGTGAATTCACCGGCAAACTGACGCCGGCGAAGCTCGGTGACACTGGGCGAAAACACGGCGAAGGAATGACGTCAGAAAACGCCACGAAATAGGCGATCTAAGAGACATTTTTTGTATTCAAGAATGTTAGATATATCTGGCAGAGCACCGGCGACAACGCGATCTGGCAGAGCACCGGCCATTATATTGCTATACCAGGAAGAAATGCAGATAACAAAATGATATTTATTGAATAATTATATTGCACTAGAAATAACAAATGAATAAATTTTCAAAAAATTTGGCTGGATAGATCCTGAGAAATCAGTACCTAGAACAACCACCTCTGACAATAATAACAGCAGTTATACGCCTGGGCATTGAGTCAAACAGAGATTGGATTGCATGTACAGGTACAGATGCCCATGCAGCTTCAACACGATGCCCCAGTTCATCAACCGTAGTGACTGGCGTTTGGTGACGAGCCAGTCGCTCGGCAACCATTGACCAGACGTTTTCTATTGGTCAAAGATCTGGAGAACGTGCTGGCCAGGGCAACAGCCGAACATGTTCCGTATCAAGGAAGGTCCGTACAATACCGGCAACATGCGCGTTAACCACGATGCCACCAAACACGGATGCGACCATCATGATGCAGTACACAGAACCTGGATTTATCTAAAAAGATGACGTCTCGCCATTCGTGCGCCCAGGTTCGTCGTTATCACACCATTGGAGGCGCTCTTGTCTATGACGTAGCGTCAAGGGAAGCAGCAGCCACAGTCTCTGAGCTGAGAGGCCATGCTGCTGCAAACGTCGTCGAACTGTTCGTGCAGACACTTGTTGTCTTCCAAACGACCCCGTTTTTTGACTCACGGCTCGTGACGTGGTTGCACGATCCATTACGGCCATGCGGATAATATGTCTGTCTTTTCGGCTGCTAATGATAGGTGACCGTTGAGATCCCGCATGGCGTTCCATATTACCGTCCTGAACCCATCGATTCCATATTCTGCTAACAGTCATTGGATCTTGACCGACGCGAGCAGCAATACTGCGATAAGGTAAACTGCAATCCCAGTACGCTACAATTCGCCCTTTATCAGAGTCAGAAACGTGCTGGTACGCATTTCTCCTTCTTACACGAGGCATCACAACAACTTTTCACCAGGCAACAGCGTTCAAATGCAATTTGTGTATGAGGAACCGGCTGAACAATTTCCTCATTTAAACACAATGTAGGTGTCGCTACTGGCGCTAGCTTTGTCTGAATGCGCTGAAAAGTTAATCATTTGCATATCACAGCACCTTCTTCCTTTCGTATAAATTTCACGTCTGTAGCATGTCGCCTTCTTGGTGTAGTAATTTTAATGGCCAGTAGTGTGTATATATATATATATATATATATATATATTGTATATATATTGTATATTAAATAATAATGAAGCAGTATAGAACTTCAATATTATTTATGAAATCTTTGAGTCATGAAATTTTATTGATAAGAATAAAATACATTTTAATTTCACGTGAAGATTTGTTAATTTATAATACCATAAATATTTCACATTTATTTTATAGAATAAACTAAAATGAATTAATGAAGAGAAATTGTAAAAAATTATAATATTTGGGTATGCAAAATAAATTTAGTAATTATTTTTTTAAACAGCTAGGAATACATTACAATTTTTAGTTATTGCAAGAAATAATTTATAGTATAATAATACTATATGTGAAATTATGTTGTATTTCTTTTTTATATTTGTGAAATCTGTTGTATATTCAGTAGATTCAAAATTTCATTGGTTGAACGAAAGAATGACGTTAAAATTTACGTCATAGTTTCCTCCCATTCTTTCAGCGGTGAATTCTGGGTAAATTCGCCCTGCTAGGTGTTTCCGGCGAATTAACCGATAGTTTGCGGCTGGCCTTACCAATTATAAAGATGTACCATACTGATTCATTTAATAGCTGGCTATTTAAATGTAGTTTGTAGATAAAATGGTTTTTAAAAATAAATGTAATTTAAAAAATAATAATATTGGTTATTGATGACTGTTTGTTTAAAAAATGTAGCTGTTACTTTGTTTCCCCCTCGAGATATTTATAAAAAAAAGTAGCAGTTTCTTTAGCACAAGAAGTTTGCATTTTTTAAATAAAAAAATAACAAAATTATTTTGAATTAAAGAAATGTATTTGAATTAAATTGTTGTTTTATTTAAATTCTGACATTATATTATTAATATGTGAATGCTTTCCAATTTGTTGGCATCAATAACTATTTGAACCGAAACTTATTAAGAAATCCCATATGAAGAAAAGAAATCCACAAATATTATCTTTTTGTCGATATGAAATAAATGGTTACGTTTGCATAAATGAGAAATTTAGATTAAAATTCACACTTTGAAATTTGTTTCTTCTGTTAGTACCAGGTGTGAATTAACTTGTGAAATAGGAAAGTTATAAAATTTTCAAATATTAAGCATGATGGGAGATTATTTTACAGTTGGTAAGCGTCAAATTTATCAATTGTGCTTGTTTATACTTTTTTTCTAAGAGAATTTTTTTCGATTTACTGTTTCTTATTTGTAAAAAATTCCTTAAAGTTCCTAATTTTATATTAAATAAGAATTTTTGAAAGAAATTAAGTTTAAAATAAAATGGATACATCATTTTGTTGAGGAAATGTTTTGCTAACAATATTGCTTATATTCGAAGGGACCACTATACCATGTTAAATTCATAATATGGGATATATTTCTATTGATTATACATTTTTATTAAAGAATGAAGACATCGTAATAAATATTAATTTCATAATGATTGACGAAACCAACTTATCTGTGTATAATCTTTAAGAATAAATATATTTTAAGGATATTTAGAATTAATAGTATCATTTATTTCAGAAATCTGCTCTTCAGTTACTATGAGAAAGTTGTGATGTTCAAATTCTACTTTAAGTTGTTGACCTTTCAGAAATAAAAGTGACTAAACGGTAAATCACCTCATTTTAAGTACTTTTTTTTAAATGTTTCTATAGTTCTTAAATATTATTAAAATAGTAAGACAACGTGTTTCTTTCATGAAGTTTTTGTTATTTGTTGAAAAAGTTTTGTTATTTGAATATTAAAAATACTCATTCTTAATAAAATTTTTATAAACTTTTTTTTAAAAAAGTAAAGAATTTTTAAAAAAAAAAAAAAAAAAAAAAAAACAAATATATATAATATTAGTAAGAAAAAAAAAATTGTTTTATTTGTTGATAAAATTTAAAAGCATCATAAAAATAGTGATTTCCAAATAAGTTATTTGATGCTTGATAAATAATGAAATTTAGTTTATATATATCACATTTTATTCTTTTGAAAGCAAGAAATTTAAACATTCTTCTATTAATATTATTAAATTGTGAATTTGAAAAATTGTACTTTTTTTCATATTTTTATGTAATCATTTCTTGAAGTATTAGTATTTATGGCACAGATACTGTATGATCTATCATGTCAATTTTGAGTTTGGTGATATTTTTTCTGAAAAATCTTGTTTATCTGGCAACTGGTTCTTTTGACATCTTAGAGATGGAGAACCATAAAAATTATGTACGAAATTCTGTTTTAGCAACCCTAGCATTACATCATGGCGATGAAATTTAGTAGATTTTGTTCCATTTTTGTATTTTAATTAATATTCTTATATTTTCCTTAAAATCATATTATTTCAAAAATATATATTTATGCTTATTATTATTCAGCTTTAAATTTATTATTTAGGTGTATAAGCTTTTCCCCAGAATTAAATATGTCACAATTATGACTTCTTCATGGCATTACGTAATCTTGGCAACATTTTCTTTGTCACCAAAAAAAAATTTAAAAATTGGTGTGATGGATTATATGGCATCTGTGCCATATTTATAAAAATCAGCTGTTAAAAATTTAGTAATGAATAATATTTTTAGCAAGTTTTATTTTGAAGTGGAATCTGCAATTTAGTCTGCATATATTTATTCTGGTGATAAATATCTGTAAAACAATGAAAATTTAGTAAACATAAGGTACTAACTTTAAAATAGTAAAAACCACTATGAAGAAAAATTTTACCATCTTTTCATAATCTTTACCAGTGACAGAAAACATCAAATTGCTGGAGCATCCTAAATTGAGCAATGCCAAGAAATTTATTTTAAATATTTAACTTAAATTTTGTCATTGTTAACTATTAATTAATTCAATTTTTATCAAAGTTTATTAAATAATAAATATAAGTACTAATGAAATGATGTTTAAAAATATGAAATTAAGTTTTGACAAGTATTTAATTTTACCATTATAAATGTTGTATCAATATCATATCTTACATAAATATTATTTATAACTCGATGTACTAAATTCTTCAGAAATCTGTAACTAATCCTGAAAACTTGATCTAATAACTATTTGTATTGTCTATTTTAATAATAATATTTTGCAATTGCAGGTTTTTATTTCATAATGTGGGACTACTATTTATACTTAATACAATTATTGCATTTATATTTCAAATCTTGACATGAATGATAGTGTTTTATGGCAAATCAAATAAAGAAAATGTAATGCTTTAAAGGATATTTTAACTTAATTATAAGGCTCACATTATTTTTACAATATAGATTTTGATTTTTAAAATTCAGAAATATGTTGGTTATTGAGATAATCAAAAAGAAACTGATAATTGAAGTCTAGGTAGTAAAAAGTGTTTTTTCTAAATTTCTCTAGAATTCTTTTATTAAAAAGGATCTGTTAATCACACTGTGTCTTATTGAATTTTTATTTTAATATAGTTTTATTGTACTTCATAACTATCAAAAGCTATTTGAATAAGTTTTGATTATTTAAAAACTGTATATTTAAGTTTTATTTACAAGGAAAGAATATTTGTATTACATTTCAATATATTATAAGGAATATCTTTTTCAATTTGTTTTTTCTTTCACACAAACTATGAGGTACATTTGAAAGTAGCTACAAGCAATTCCTCAACTTTATTTTTTTTATTATTTAATACTTCTCCAAACATGTTTTATATTCTCAGTTGTGTATCAATTCCTGAGTCAATAAAATATTGTTTTGATTTATATTATTGTATGTATAACTGTGTACTTCAAATTCTTCTCTGTCATATTTTTCTGTAGTAATAAAACTGATATGTCTTTCTTTTTAATATTCTTTTTAATTTCATTTGTCACATAGTTTTACAATCAGAAAAGGATAAATTTATTATAACTTGATAAATGCTGGGAAAAAATACATGAAAATACAATTTTCATTGTATTTTTTAGAACTACAGTGTTTAAACATACCTATTGGTGAAAAGTCACATTCTCAAGGTTTATTAAAATTTAATAGTTTTGGAAACACTTTTATCAAAATCATTTGTGAGTAAACTTAACAAATCCATAGTGTTCAAATGTATTTTCTTTTATGTAAAGTTTAAACAAATGGAATGCTATTTTCAGAATTTCCTAGTGGGATTTTTCATTCAATGTTCAATACAATTTTCATTGAATGTTAGATTTCTCACAGTAATGTAGATTGTTATATTGTTCCTTTCTTTTTTTTAAGTAGATTATTGATAAAATTAATATTTTCTCTCTAAATATCTTAAAAATATTTATACTTTTTACTTGAACAGTCTGAATCCTGCTTTAGGCAGTTATGCTTAAAATAACTAAGAACCCATTTTAAATTGTTGATCTTAGTCTAATTACCTCATATATGTAAAAAATGATCGTTTATTAATAAATAAACCAAGTAATTCTCTTTGTTATTTTGCCAAGTATTATTAAAGATTTTAAGTTAAATTTATTATATCTTGAAATCTGATCACACTAATGAATTCTATGTACTTTAATTATTTAGACTATATTTGAGTTTTTGAATGCCATATAAATTTCAATAAAATCTTAATAATTTTAAAATGAATTAGTTAAAAAATTCTCAATATCTTCTATTTAAATTAATGTATATCTGGATTTTGATTCAACAGTTCATTAGCTTGAATCCCATCTCAGGCATGTATATTTGATAGTTCTGAATCCACACTTTAAACTTTAGTTATGTTCTGATTAGCCTCCTGTGTAAAACAAACTGCTGAGCAATAAGCCAAACTTTTCTTTCAAAAATATGTAGCTTATTTTCTACTTTTTGTTAATGTTGGTTTGCTGCCAGATATAGAGCAGATTTCTATATTTTTTTCCGATTGAAAGGTGATGTGATTTAAATTGATTTATTAGCTTGTAATAATATTTATTACCCATGCATAATGTATTCTTTGTCAGTTTTGAGATCAATGTTATTATGACACCAAGAAATTTAAAAGAAACACTTTTGAAAATCTGAAATACCGCAAAGTTGAAACCATGTGCTATTTTGTTTTTCTTCCATTGATTATTAGTCCAGCATTGGAAGTAACTATTAGTCAGAGCTTCAAATGACATTTTTACTCCAATTTTATTTTGCTCTATGATGTCAGTGTTAACTTAGAGCCTTGAGATTTCTGAAAGCATCCTTCTTACTTTGCATTCAGTTTAAGATTTTCTCAGTTTTTTGGAGAATCAAGTTGAAAAGTAAGCATGGCAGAAATTTCATTTATCATAGGACTTTACCTTTTAAAATGATATTAAATATTCTGTCTTATTTTATAAAAAGCACTGGATCTATTTTAGTATAGATTGATAAGTTGGAGTAGAATACTTAATTTATCCAATGTTTCAAGTAATTTATCTAATAATATTATTGTAGACGGATATGAATTCAACAAAAAATTAAAAATATTTATATGAATCTTAAATTTTTAATATTTGTTTTAGAATATAAATTTTATCTACAGTAAATATTCATTTTTGGAAACTGCATTAATAGCTTTTTAATGTTGAATCTATTAAGAAATTTGTCTTTCAACAAGATTGTTTGAGAAAGTTATTAATATTGTGTATAGAACTATAATTGCTCTGTTACAATTGTTCCTTTTTATTTTCACAAAATTCTATTCTTAATAGTTTTATAATTCTTTAATAAGTTAAAAAAAAAATGTAATGTGAATAAACTTTATTATGAAAGTTGCTAAAAGTAACTCTTCCTCCTTAAAAATTTTGAATACTTTAAGTAATGATTTCTTTTATTTCAATTTTTGAATATAATATTTATTGCAAGTTTTTATTAAGTTTTCATACTGTTGTCCATTTTGAAAAGTAGTTAATATTGTTACTAGATTTAGTCAAAATCCAAATTTATTTTGTAGTATGTAAATTTAAAAAATAGATATTAATCTTAAATATAATAAATAGATATTAATCTTGAAGATTATTTTGTACAAATTGAGATTTGATATTTTAATTAGCAAAGTAAGATTATCAAAGCCACTTTTTATCAGCTATGATTCTGTGCAAAATTTTATAATTCTACATTGGACAAATACTAAATAAGTGTTTTCATTTCCAATATTTTTTTTGTATATAATTTTGAAAACACATTTCAAATTTTCATTTATGTAATAGTATTCAAGTTGTTTTGAAAGTTTAAAATGTGAATAACTGGGTATTACTCAGTTATATTTAAAAAGTTTTATTTAATAAATTTACTGACAACAGCATGTAAGTTTTTTAATCATCTTTTAAAATTTATATACTTAAAATTATAAATGAATTACTTAAAATGACTACAGAGAAAATGTGTACAATGAAATGGATGTTTCTACCTTTTTAAAATTAAATATAAAACACTTGCTTTATTTAAGGCCACTATATAAAGTATTTGCTGATGTTATATAGAAAAATAAGTTATTTTAGACAATAAAAAAATACAAAAGTAAAAGTATTACAATAAAAAAACACACTTCATCTCCTTGCTGACTGCTTTACTGATATTTTAAAAGTATGTATTGTAACTTTTGTAAAAGAAATACTAAGTAAGCTTTTCAATTATATTCACATGTATCTTTTTTTCTCCCAAGCAAATGAGAATATAAAATTTTAATTAGAAAATTTTTTCTGATCAATGCAAATGTGAACATATTTTACAACTTTCTCACATACATTTCCATGATATTTTTGAAAACTAATATTGTGCTATTTAGCTTAATTTTTGGCTTTTGATTTCTTATTTTTCTTTATTTCTTTCAACAAAAGTTCATAAAAAGTAACAAAAAAAAAAAAAAAAAAAAAAAATTAAGAGTAAATATAGTTAAAAAAAATTTCACTTAAATGCCACTTAAAATTCAAATTCTGTTTATTGAAATTTTAAGGTGACAATTAAAAAGTCTTAAGTCAGATTGAAAAAATCATGATATTTGATTTCATTTTAGGTATATAATATTTTATGATAGAAAATCAGAAGATGCGTGTTATGAAATATTTTGTAGATTTTATTTAAATGAAAAACAAAATAGCAGAAAATATTATATGAAGTAAACTCTCTGTTGATGGACTCTACAATTGAATTTGTAAAAACCAACCTTGCAATAATGCTACTGTAATGGTCAGAATTCAGGTTTGAAGCCTTAAATGAATAGTGTGTGCCAAATTTGTCTTATTTAAACCTAGCTTGTTAATATAACTTTGGTAGGAGTGAAATTTTTTAACTATTAATAGTTTTCTTTAATGCATTTTTATGTTATGATTTTTTTTATATCAACGATCAGCTATATTTTCTGATTTTGCGTGAATTAAAGCTAATCCATTTTATTTCTGAAATTTCATTAATATTTAGAAAAATTTTAATTAAGTTGAAAATTTTCCACTAACATTATATACTATAATTAGATTATTTCATATTTTTTTGTATTTGATGCAATTGTAAGTAGTTACAAACAGTTAAGAGTTAGATATTTGTTTATTTATAACTTTACCTATAAGTTTCTTGTAATAGCAGTATAGTAAATTTTATCTTTACAACTGGGCTATATCTGATGATTTACAATATCTTTGAAGAAATCTAAATTTTCTACTATCATTGTAGTAAACAAAATTTGCAACTCATAATAAAATGCAAAATAGACATACACATTGATTATAAGCTATGTATAGATGTTATATTTTAATAAAAAAAATTAACAGTGTTTAAAAGTTTGTCCTATACTTCTAATTACCAGTTCTCTGACAAGTTGAATCTTGGAACTGGTAAACCAATATTTAACCTTCTGTTCCTCAACTTGTGAGTTCCAATCCTACTTTGGGTTTGGTTTTAGATAATGGTTTGAAATCCACTTTAAACTATAGATCTGAGTACAAATTTGAAAATTAATCACATCTAACAAACCTAAACCTCCAAAGGTGGACTTAAGACAGATTTAACAAAGCCTAGAGTCTGGCATTTTGTAAGCAAAAAATTGCAAAATGAAAGTACCTAGCTCTGAATACTTAAGGTATTCATGATTAAGCAGAATATAATAATTCTTAAAAAGATTTGTTAGAACAGGATAGTTAGCATTAAATGAGAAATTCATGTTATGTTCTGTTGCTTTAAAGTAAAGCTTGGCACATTTGTATGCTACATCTTTATTTTGTATGAATAATGAAGTTTATCGTTTTCTGTTTTTTAATTGTAAAAATTTCTCTGAATATTTGTTTGGGTTATTTCTTTATTTCTTTTCATTCTAATTTGATTTGTAATGAACATGTAAGCTCTTTTATTGCCACCAGAATTGGTTGTGCTGTGATATTAATTTCTCATTTATGTTTCCAGAATTCCTGAATTCATACTTATTATTTACAGTTTAATAAATATTTTCATTAAATAATGTGTTATCTGCATTTCTTTCTAGTGTAATTTTTAATAGCTAATACCATAAATAATTAAAAAATTTCCAACTTATTCATGGCAAAAATTAAAAGGAGATTATGAAATAAAATTTTAAGTTTCAGACATTATAAAACCTAATATTGAGAATTCTTATTAATCACAATATTTCCTACATTTTGATTTCACTGATAGTTATTTCTTAAGAAATTTTCTAACTTCTGAATAAAGAAAATTTACAATAAATTAAGAAATTGAACGGGCTTTTCAAGACTTGTTGATTTTTTTTACAACCAGTGTTTTGTATTTATATTGTTAATATAATTTTAAGATAATTAAAAAACATTGGATTATTTTGCCTGAAGAATGGTGAATAAAATTTTTATTTCATTGAAACTAAAATGATAATTTAGTAGTTAGCATCCTGTTAATTATTAAAATATCAATGTTAATGTAAAACAATAGGTAAATGTTATTGAAGAAGTTGAGAATATTACATAAATTAAAAAATGCCTCGTTAGACAATGTGATATTCATGGCATTAAAAAACAAAAATATTCAGATTATGTGAAATTAGTTAATTATGTCAAAAATAATTAAGAAAATGTTTACACAATATCCATGAGATGAAAGTATTATGCAGATTAATATTAAGTTTGCAACTTTTCAACTTTGTTGCCATAGGAATTATGTCTTTCTTACTGGGTTTGCATATTGAACATTGCAGAAGCATTTATATCTTATTGGAGTTTAGTTACCTTCTGTGCCAATAGGGGGGGGGGATATGGTTGGTGACCACCTCTAACATTGCCATGTTGTTTTAACATTTCGTGAAGATAACTCAACAGGTGCTGATTTTAATTCTTTTTAAGCTTCATCACTTTATTGGGCTGCTTGTCAGCTAATGCAATTAATGGCAGAGATGCCAGATTGGTATTAGATAAAAGAAGAAAAATAATAAATAAATTATATCTTTCTAATTTTTTTTTAAATTAATGTATAATGTATTTAATTTTCGGAAGCAAGGAAAAAAGTTGTAATAAAATATTGATAATGTTAAAAGATTTACAACATAAAAAATCGATTTCTCCTACATGTTAAGAATAAAACTTTATTAGTTAAATTCATTAAAATAATGAATTTCTCATTTTATAGTAAGAGTTATAGTAAAACCAATTGATAAATACATTACTTCAAACTAAAAAGTTAGTCCATAAATAGTGTAGAGTATGCAGCTTTATTTTTTAATTGATTCAAAAATTTCTTAAAATAAATTTACTTTTCAAATTTTTAAAAATCATTTCACTATATTTGGGATTTTATTCCTAATTGATATAAGTTTTTGATTTAATTGGTTTTTGTTCAAATAGATAGTCAATGGAGATAATGTGAAGCAAATTGTTTGAAATAGTGCTGAGTTGTAAATTTCTGTGTAAAAAAAAATTGAAAATATAACAAATATTCTTTTTTTTTTCCATTAAGGGATGTTTGCCCTTTTTTTAATCCTTGTTAACAGACTTGTTAAAATATTAGCACTTAATTTATTTATTTGAATGGAAATACTTATAACAGGCATTTTTCAATTAAAAGGAAGGAATTTAGGCATTGATGTAATCTAATGAAAAATATTTGATCATGTATTTGTTAGATTTCAGCAGTTTTCACTTCACAACGTATTATCACCATTTGAATCATATAGATAATTTAATGAAAAGTTTCAGAAAAAATTAAGTGTCAAATAGGAGTCTTGAAACTTCTTTATTTTTATATTCATAAAAATTTATTCTTTTAATTACTGTTGTATTAATACAAAAAATTTTATAAGTTTAAGATGCATATGTTTTGCATTTAACAATTGTGATGCCTAGATGATGTCATAGTCCATTGCTATTCATTATTAGATTACCAAAAAGAGAAGGTATTTTATTGAGGTTGAGGGCAAGGAAAAAGTAACAAAGAAGAAGGTTGCTATTTTTCTGCTCATATCAATTTTAATTTCTAATTCTGTAGAAAATTATAGGATTTTTAATACCCGCTATTTATATATTAAACTTATCTGTTGCTTAAAACTGAAAAATTGGATTCTACTGCTATAAAATCATAATAGCTATCACGACCTATATGAATGAGCTAAACACTTTGTTTACAAATGCTTTTGCACTTTTGTATAAAAAATATCTGTTCCTTTTTTCTTTAAAATTTTATTTCTTTTAACATATATAAATTGCTTCTGCAACAAATATTATCTAATTATTAGAATTATTTCAGTTTGAGATATTATATTAGTTTTTAAATAAATTTGAAATTCTTTATTATTTTTTTTATTTTATGCTTGATCATAGTTGATCTATTTTAGTATTAGTTTTTATGCACTATTTAATTCAATTAATAGTTTTTATATTCTATGTTCTGATTATTCTCATATTCATATATTTGCCTCTTATTTTCTATATATATAATATTACTTTCTGTATCTTTTAAATGAAAGTTTTATGTAATTTGAATTCATTTCTATAAATCTTGATTTTTATTTTCAGGTTGTCTTTTTTACTTCTATTTTATTCATACTTCTCCTAATATTTAATAATTACAATGAATGCTGATGAATCTGAGCTAGCTGCATTTTTAAAGGAAAGAATTAATAAGTCACGTGGTTCTGTGCAACTGCAATACTTGGTAGGAGTTCTACCACAATTAAGAAGTGAAATCAGAACTAATGTTGCTAATAATAGTGCTGAGTTGATGAAATTTTTACTTAAACACTCTAATTTGTTTGAAGTAGATGCTAATGCTAATGTTAAACTTAAAGATTCTTTTACAACTTCTCATGAGGAAAAATTGAAACTGAGTGAAGCTGAGGTAGAAAATGTTTGTACAAGGACTAAAAATGATATTTTACCTGCAAAAATTGAAGGGGAAGGAATTGTTTCCAAAATAAGTGTTACTTTTGGCTTTATCAGTGCAAAATCTCCTTTCAAAACAGTTATATATTTCACTCCTGCTTCTTTTGGTGATATGTCTAAAACTCTTTTTACAGATTTTGATGGACTTGCACCAGGAAAAAAGATTTGCTTTTTAGCAAAGAAATCAAATAATAATCATAATAGCAAATACCGTGCAATTAAAGTTTGGTATCCAAAAAATGTTACAAATGATGAAAGTTGTGCTCCTAATCTTAGAAAAACTCGTGAAACAGGATTATATGATCCACTATCATTAGAAAGTGAAGGCACAATAATTAAATTGTTTTCAAATTTTGGTTTTATAGCTGTAGATAATGATAAAAATAATACTGTATATTTCCATAAAAGTCAACTTGCTAACTTTCAAAATATTGTTGACTTGACAAAAACTTTACAGATTGGAAATTTGGTTGCTTTTAAGGCTATGCGTACTGTGAAATCAGATATTAAAGCCCGATGGTCTGCAAATAAAGTTTGGGTAATAAAAGGTGGGAAAACTTCAGCTGTGTCTGATGCATCTAAATTTAAAAGGGAAAATGAGAGGCAAATTCTAAAAAATGAATCTGGTAAAATATTTTCTAACCCATCAGGAACTATAATTAAATTTGGAAATAAATTTGAAAAAGTGGCTGATGCTGATTCTAGTTTATTTTATATGTTTGGTACTAAAGTTAAGGATGTATCTTGGGAATTCTCTGATAGTGATAATGTAAGATTTGATGCTATTGAGATAAAGTCACATCCTGGATGGAAGGCATTATTAGTTTGGACTGGTGATAGACCTGATGTGGTACTGAATACAGATTTAGGTGATTTTAGTGATTTTTCTTGTGAGGTTGATAATTCTCAAGATGTTTCGTGTAATATTTCTAAATCATCTTATAATTTGACTAAATCAAGTGAATCATCCCTAAAAAATTCAAACTCTAAATCATCTGGCTATTCTTCATTTAAAGACACCAGTATTAATTCAAAATATCAGAAAAGTGTGAATACTAAATATTCAAGTTCTGAAAGACTACATAGGGATTTTGATAACGATGATTTTTCAGATTCTACTAGTTATACTTCTAACAGATCATCAAATGTTTCTACAGTTGAGATAAATGGAAGCTTCTCTAAAAAAAGAGGAAATCGACACAGCTCAAGAGATCCCCATAAAGAGAACAATCATATTAAAGGTAAAATGTCTAAGAATTCAAGTGTTGGAAAAAAAATAGAAGAAAAGAGTCGAATTCAACGTCATTTAGAATTTATTTCTTGTGATATTAAAGGCTCTTTAGACAACATTGAAGATAATAAAAGTGTGTGCTCAAGTGCATCAACAGAAAAGTTAAATAATGCATATCCATTAAATGAAACAGCTAAAATATACAAAAATTGGGGTGATAGTCCTTATCCAGGTGATGATTCTGAAGAAATGGATATTGCAGAAGATTCAGTTCATAATAAGTCTAAAAATAATGCCAGTGACAATTTCCTACAATGTCCTTCTCCTATTCTTAGTGAAATATCCACAACTGGTTCTGATCATTCTGATTTATTTCATAATAAGATGTATAATGAAAATTTTAATGGAGCAGTAATGGAAGAGAATTTCACTGATGTGGCTAAAGAGCTTAGTGAATCTTCTGGATCACTCCATGAACTTTTAAAAGATGATGAGCAAACTGTTGAAGAAAATAACGAACATAAGAAGATGGCTAGTGTCAAATGTTTTCATGAAATTGAAGGTACAGTTAAGAAAGTTTATTGCAAATATGCTGAAATCGAAAGTAGTAAACTATCAAAGCCTTCATCTTTCTTTTGTAGTGATTATTATCAAGATGGATATCCTATTATTGATGAGTTTGATGATTTGAGAGAGGTTCTTAAAGTTGGAGATGTTTTAAAATTCAATTGTATAGAAGTTATTGATAATGATGGAATGTGTTTCATCAAACCAACTGTTCTTTGGAAAGGAAAAAAACCTAATTTAGTAGAAATGACACCTGAGCAATATATCTCTCAAAATAATTTAACAGTTTCTGTGAATAAAGATAACTTTCTTTATTATGATTCAAATGAATGTTTTTCTTCTATTGAAACAAAGCTACCAGATGTTCCAATTATAGAGCCAGAATTACCAGTTAAAAAATTTCTTACTGTTGTAAATAATAGGTTTGAAAATGATGAAGTAGAAGATACGTTTGAAAATATTTTTTGTGAAAGTGATACACCTGAATCAATTTATAACAAACATCTAAAAATTAATGAAGTCAATGAAAATCCAGATGAATTGGTCTTCTCCGTAGGCAAAGATGATGGAGTTATAAATGGCATTTGTAATATAATTAAACATAAAATGTCTTTAATTAATCCAATGGTAAGTGCTTATTAAAAAATCTGTCTTTTTTGTTTTTAGAAATTAAAGACTATTCTATTTTATAATTGTTTAATTCAATTATTTTTTCAATTTTAATAACGAGTCTTAGAGTTAAATAACAAGTAAATATTTTTGTTAAAAACCAAAACAGAAAAATTTCTTTTAAATGTTAGCAATCTGATTATCAATAGTTTTCCTATAAAATATTTGACAAAGTACTTGAAATTAATGTCATATTCAAAATTATTTAGATTTAAAAAGATTAATTATTTTGGTTTGTTTTAAATTTTGTTAGATTCATTTATTTTAACTAATTCATTATTAAAACTAATTTATTTTTCAGTTATATATATATATACACACATGTGTGTGTGGGTGCACACGCATACATATACATCATGAATAGCATTTTTGCAATTTTAAAATTAATAATCTTGTCCCATATATATATATATATATATATATATATATATATATATATATATA